>JAQFXP010000518.1:0-28501 GCA_034693685.1 Belba bartosi
CCAAATAATTTCTTTAAGTCGACCACTGCTTCCAAATAAATACTTTAAGTTTCCAAATAGAATCCTAAAACACTGTACTTTGCCATAAACTATATGGCATTTGAATAAAAGCGGCAAATATTGTATAAAACATATTCAAAATGACTCGAATAACTCACACATGTTTTGACATAAGGAGATTTTTTCTCGATTTTTTATTATTTTTGTTGTAAATTTATTTAGTTTTTTCTCTCTCCTCTGTTTTGGTGCAATTTTAAGATTCAAATTTATCAAAAGCTTAATAGAAATATTTTTGTTTTGTTTTTCATCTATAAATATTAAATTTTTGTTCTGTACAGTCATTGACATTATTTTTGAAAAAAGGTTTTTATGATGTTAAAATTTATAAGTTATTATTTATTTAAAAAAATGTTACCATAAGATTTTAAAAAATTTATTATTTAATAATTTTAAAAACAATATTTTTAATATTTTTTTTGACAAATAAAATAAAATACAACAAATAATTAGATATATAAAAATTATTTTTTGGGTATTAATCTATTAAATTTTGAAATTAATATATATTAATAATACAGTTTAATAGTACAATGATATAATTTACAAATGCTTTTAATGTAAAAATTACTTTTAATCATTACAATCTGTATTTTAAAACTGGCTGTATATTATTTTAAATTTTAAATAATCAAAACAATATTTTTGAAAAATTTAGCCAATAACTCTTTTTAATAAATTGGAATTATAAACTTAAAATTTTAAGCTAAAAACTTATCAATGTATAATATAAGTAGTATATATAACTTATATACATATTTTATTTTAATACTGATATTAATTTAAAACAAAAATAAAAAATAACTTTTCAATATTTAATGTCTGGAGAGAATGTTTCTAATTTATAAAGTTTACAATAAATACATTTAAATAAAAACAAAAATAAATGTTTAATTTAAATGTCTCAAAGTTAAGGAGCAAGTAATAAATTTAAAGTAAAAATTTGATAAAATATAAAAATAGTATTTTTATTTAAAGTTTTTAATTAAAAAATAAAATATTTGTTAAAATATATTTTATTTAAGTTTATATTTATAAAATTATTTAATATATTTCAAAATTATGGGGATTTTTGGCTAATCAATTTTAATGTTTATCTTTTCATTATCTGTTCATTTTTTCTTAATCTATGTTAAATTTAGTCTATATTTGGTTTAAATTCAGTTAAATTAGGTTAACTTGTCAAAATAATAAGGAAAATTTCTTTATTTTCTTCTATACCCTTTCTAAAATGTTGAAACAAATTTGCCATTTTACTTTTGCCTTTACTCCTCCCCTCTAACTCAACTAACCTTGGCAAATTTTGAATTAAACATTTTAACTTAATTTGATATACAGTATCATAAAAATAATTTAAAAATATATATTGCATCAAAATAAAATAACATCCAATCAATTAAAATATTTAAACACTTTTAACGTTTATACGATATATTAACTTGATATATATAAAATAAAGTAATAAATGACTTTTTAGTTTATAAGCAAGTTTATTTGTTTATTGGTTGGAGACAATGACAAACGTTTGTTAATGCTATTTCATAACCATTTATAAAAATTCTATTCATTTTCAATTGAGCCGAAACTTTCTGAGCGCTCGAGTCTCTCATCTGTAGACAAGAATCTGTTTCTCGAAAATTAGTTGTTTTATACAAAAATAGAACTAAATTTTGACCCAAAGTATCAATAATCGGTCGGATTTCAGTCAGATTAACAGCCGGTACATCGGGTCTGTGGCCGATAATGTACCAGCTCTGGAATAGTTGTTCTTGAGCAAAGACATTTGCATTGATTTGATTTATAAAAAACTCTTTCACCCAAAACACATCCAAACCAATGGCCAGCGATTGGTTGACAACTGATTCGATGACCTGTTGGATTCTAACCAGATCGACAATCGGTTGCTTTGTATCCCATTTAGCAATCGCTACCTTCTCGGCAGTCATTAATCTTAAACCAATAGTTCGGATTAGGTCTTGAAATACACATAATTCTTGATAGTCTTCGCCCAAAAAAATTAGATTCAAATATAATTACATTATTTTTCAAACTATTTTTGTGGACTTTTTATGTTTACTATAATACAAAGCAAAGATTGAAAATAGCCAAAAAATTCTCCCTAATTTTGAAAATTTAGATTTACCCCCATCCCCCCCTAGCATTTGGTCCGTGAAAAGATACCCCCTCGACATTTTGCCGGCATTTGAAGGCGGTCGGCAAATTTTTTGACCAAAATTAGTGAATTTTTCCTGAATTGGTGTTAAATCCGGTTTAAATCCAGTTAAATTAGAAAAATTTTTATCATAAATATATGGGTTTTTTGAGCGTTTTTGGAAAGACCCCCTCCCCGGATGCCCTGTAGGTTCTTGGTCAAACTTTGTCGAAAAATCTCTCCCCTGATCCCCCCCTGAATCGGCCGACGTTCTCAATCTCTGATACAGAGTAAAAGTTGAAATTTGTTGAAATTAATGGATAACTCACTCAAACATTTTGAATCATTATTTTTCTGCTCTACTGACGAACAATAAGCACAAATTGAATTGATTTTTGAGAATTCAATGCAATTAATGATTATTAGATGAGTTGGGATAAAGACTAACCATTTATACAACATTTTTCTGCAATTTCGAGTTTAGACAATAAGATCTGAAAATTTGTAATTAAAAATATTATGACATTATCTCTATTTAGTTTTTAATAATAAAACTTTACAAATTATAATTAATAGAATTTATATTTGTAAAATTATTATGTATAAAAATATTTTGCAAATTTTTGTTTTTGAAAACTTACCAATTTAATTTTGATAATTTTGTTTTAATGCTTGAATTTGTCCGCAATTTGTTGTTTGATTATTTAAACCAGACATAAATCTAAAATATTTGTAGTTCTAAGCTTAATGTTTATTTTAAACTTATGTTTTTACATTGTTACATAGTAAAGTTTTAATTTAGGTTATTTAATTTTTAAAAATCTGTTTTAACTCTTTTAGTACAGCTAATAATTATTAAAAAAAAGTATTTGTAAACTTATTATTTACACTAAAATTATTAATTTAAAAATTCATTACAAATATTTTAAACGCATTTAAATAACAAATTATAGCTTGTTAAAAACAAGATCTTTACTAAATAAATTTAGAAAAATATGTATTAACTTGCTGTCCAATTAAATAAACTTAATTTTTAAATTTATTTGTTTAACATAACTTAAAATCAAATTATCAATAATTTATAAATAGTTAAATATTTTAAATTAATATTATAATTGTATATAATCTCATTTTTATTCTAAAGCAACATTAGTTTAAATTATAAGATTATTGATAAAATATTATTTTGATATAAAAAAATTGATTAAATGTTAAGTTTTGTTTATTATTTTTTTGAATTTATTACATTATTCTTTGTCACTCTTTTTCTATAATAAATTGGATTTTTATAAATAAATATTTATATTTTTTGTGAGTATATAAAAAATTTTAAGTTGAAATTTTGTGTTAATTTAATTCTTTTGAAAAAATCTTATTTATTGTGCAATTATTGTCGTCTGAAAAGTGAAAAATGGATTAGTTTTTCCGATTGCCTTCAAAAACAGAAAAACCAAATATTTGAACCAAATATTCTCATCCTATTTGTTGAAAGTGAAAGAAATTGATAAAAATTTGTTCTAATGTTTAAATGCAAATGATATTGATCTAGATCAGGGATCGTGAAAAGGGGGATTAGGCAAAAATCCCCCTGATTTTGAAAACTTAAATTTACTCCCGCCTAGCATTTGGTCATCGCAACTATACCCCCTCGATATTTTGATGGCAGTTGAAGGCGGTCGGCAAATTTTTTGTTTTTATTTGCCAAAATTAGGAAATTTTTCCTAAATTGATGCTAAATCCGATTTAAATCCAGTTAATTTAACTAAATTTAGTTTAAATTCAATTAAAATTCAGTTAAATTAAGCAAAATTTTATCATAAATATATAGGGTTTTAGCCAAAATTTTGAGAAAAATACCTTCCCCCGATTCCCCTGGATTGGCCGACCTTCTCGATCCCTGATCTAGATAAAATTATAGAATACATACACTAATATAAATACTTTCTTATACTAATTTATTTAAATAACAAATAATAGAAATATTTGTTTAAAACATTTTACTTTAATTAAAAAATTGTAGCAAATTATATTCTAATATTTAAATAAATTTTAAAATTATATATTTAATTGTACAGTATAAATAATAATTAATTAAATCTATTAGATATAATTACTAAGAATCAATTGAAAAAAATGATTAAATATAAATTAATAATAATAAAGATCAATATAATCCATAATAATTATATAAATTCTACGTAAAAAATTAATAAAATATATAATAAAATACATTAAAACAAAATCTTATTGTATTATTAATTTATTTATCTATAGTAGATGAGCAAGATCAAATCAAAATCGAATTTTATTTATGACTAACTCAATAAAATTTAAAAAAGAAAACGCAAAGAATTTCAATGAAAGTGAGAATAATTGGATAATAGAAAAAAAATAAGAATAAGAATAAAAGTAACTATAAGTGCAAACATTAAAATGATTGTCTGTTTCGGTACAACTAAATGCACTTCAAATGCAAATTACTTTTTGTTATGTCTTCTCTAATAACAATATTTATACTTTAATGCGAAACAATAACTATTAAAACTAAAATAAAAACTTTTTTTACAATGTTTAAATTAAGAAAGACGTGTGTAATTTTGCAAAACTTTATTTTATTTTTATTTTTGTTTGTTTTTTATTTTGAATATGCAAATCAAACCCCATTTTATTTATACAGCTTTTTGTTTATTAAAGCGTATATTCTATACACTTATACACAAATGCAAAAATGTATTATAAATTCTATTTATTTTTTTATATAAATTTTGTTATAACATATTTTGTAGTTTATATACTGCATATGTATTATACATTTTATACATTTATATTGTATTAAACTTATTGCTTACTTTTGCAACAAGTTTATTTTTAACTTTATATGTTAATATTTTTTGTTTGTTTATGTTTTAATAAATTTAAAAATTCTTAATTTAATAATTTTGTTGTTTTTTGTTTTAGTATTTTTGTGAAAAATTTTTAATTAATTTTTCTATTATTTAAGAGCAGACACTGAAAGATATTTTTGATTTTTGTTGACATATTCAGGCCATCGATTGTATCCGAAAAGTGTATTAACGGTGTATTGAAATTTAAAACTATTATTGATTTTTGTCATCAAATTCTTTTATACAATAAAAGAGTAAAAATTTTAAAAACTTTTTAACGAATAGTTTTAAATTAAAACCTTAGACGAGAAAAAAGTTCGGAAAAATCGATTTATAAAAAATTTTATTTTTAATATTTAATAACAGTTATCAATAAAAATCTAATTCCGATTGCATTTCATGTTTGACTAATATATCAAAATTAGATTTAAATCTCAAATCTCGTAATAATAGTACTGTTTATATGAGAAGAGCTTTTAGTCGAATATTAGATAAAAACTATTTTTTAAGCAAACATTTATTAGATTTAGTTTTTTATATGTTTTTAGTTTTGACATTAAATTAATAGGAAATGCACTTTCGGTACAGAATTACGAACAGAAAGAGTAAAAATGCTTTAAATGATACAAAAATAACATTATTGTACTTATCATTCAATTATTAGACACTTTGTATATAATAATTATTTGGATTTTGTTTTTAATGAGAAATATATTGATTAACTCTACTGTAACTCTAGGTTTTACCCCAAATATTCTAATCATAAAAATCCTAAAATATATAATTGTTTACAAAATTTCTGATTACAAAATATATAATTACTGAAATAATTAAATTGATTATTGATTAGACAAAAATATAAAATTTTAGAATACATTCTTTAATTTAAATTAATTTATAAACTTAACATTTACTAACATTTAAATTGCATCAAGTTAAAATTATTTAAAAATACTTAATTAAATTTATTTATTATTTATGTATTTAAAAATTTTATTTTTAATATATTTAATATTAAAATTTATAATATACACTAATTTTGAAATTTTAAGATTAGGAATTTTGTAGTGACTTAGCATAACTCTACCGCTATTTGCAAACAGTATTAATAGTATTGGCAATACCTTATGTGCGCCAGAAATGAGATTTATATTCAACTTAATTGCAATCTTAGTTAATGTTATTTCTTATTCACTATTTATTCACTTAATTCACGCGTTTTTATTGATTTCGAAACGATATCCGAATTTTTATTGATTTGTTTCTTTTGATTAAAATATAATTTATTTTCCGTTTGGTTAAAGACTAACGACTTAATCGGCAAATGTTAGAAAAAAATTAGTTCTAATCGATTGACAATCAATTTGTGCGTTTTGTGCCATTTGTTGGCTATTCTAACCATATGTTACCAAATCTAAGCTTTTATTATATCTGATGTCAAAACTCGTTAATTGAAAAACACATTAAAATTAATTTAAAAATTAATATATAATTAATATATAAAAACAGAAGAAGTCAAACAAATCCGAAAAAATATTTTGTTAATGAACAGTATTATAGCTAGATTAACTTGTACATTTTATATTTTAATTTTTAATTTATTTAAATTCAATATTGTTATAAAACTTAAACTAATTATTAAAAATACACAAGCTATTCTATCTGTAAAATCAATATTTTTTATTCTATATGTTTATTCAGCAGCAAATTATTTTTGTTCTGGTTCGTTTGGCTTTTTCTTTGCCTAATAATTAGCAATAATTAGTAATTATTATTTTAAAAATTTGCAAATATAATAGTTAATTTTAAAAAGTTTGTTTTTAATACTAGGACAGAATTTTTTGTTAATTAATAATTTTTAATTAATGATAATTTAATTTGTTAACTTTAAAAAAAGGCAATAAATAATTATTTTAATAAATTTGTTTAACTTGACTGTAACATTATTTTAATAGTTAAATATTGTTTTCAATAATTGCATGTGAAAATAATCATTAAATTTTTATGTACATCTTTTACATTGTAATAATAACTATTTATTATGGACTAGGTCTGGGCCAAACCTAAGTGTTCAAAATGTAAGTTAGAATTTTACTGCTTGTTCACAATTACAAAACGAGTTATCTGCAGTGGCTCGTGGGGTCACTTTGCAAATAAATTGTTTTTAAATGTTTAATAAACAGCACAACTTACACTTTCAACTCTTAGATTTGGCCCAGACCTATTGTAGACTATTGAAAGAAACAACATTTTAATGTATTAACATATTAAAAAATTATATTTATTAGTTTAACGTATTAAACTTATTATTTATTTTTAATTTTATTTATGACAAAATTAGTTTAATATAAATTTAGTTTAAATCTTGGTAAATTAGATAAAATTTTATCACAAATATATAGGTTTTTTTAGCGTTTTTGGAAAATTCTTCCCCTGAAACCCCCCTAGGTTTTTGGCCAAAATTTTGGGGAAAATTCCTACCCTGATCCCCCCTGAATCGGCCGACCTTTTCAATCGCTGATATATAAGTAAGTTTAAGTCTTTTAACTAAAAAATATATTTTAATATAATACTATAAAAGAATATAAGTTCTAGTAAGCAGTATTATTTTTTAACTTGTTCTTTCTAAAATAATTTTTATGCATATTTTTAAAAATCTTTTATTTTATATTATAAATATTTATTTTTTAAATATAAAAGTAACTTGTTTAATTTGATTGAAGAAGCTGAGCCAATGCCCATACAGGTTTGTCTTAAAAAAGTTGTTTTGCGTTTTTTAGAATTATAATCTTTAACAAGTATACAATTCAACAAAAGTATAATTAAAATTTTTTAATTTTTAATAAAAAAGAATAGTTTTAAAAATGTTAAATATTTTCATACTTTATTTGATATATATGTCACCCCTAGTGGTTAGTGAGAGTATCGTTTCATGAGTTAGATTTCTAGCTCTCAATCATTTAGACAAATTTTTAAAAATAATTTTTATTATTAATATATAAAATATGTTAGAAAATATGAGCAGAAACAATCAACTCATTCAACTGCTAAAAAAAGATTTTTCTCCAAGTGATAGTGTAACCTAAACTACCTACAGAACGATCAGTTATAAATTTAAAAGTCATTCAAAAACTTCTTCTTTAAAACTACATTTCAATGTCAAATACATTCATATTGTTTCAAACCTAAATAGATTTCAAAGTTATGGCAAAAACCAAAATAGGTTTTAAACAAACTCTTAGAAAAAAAAATTATATTCTAAACGTAACCGATATTTATGTATAAAATTTAAGAATCTAAATAATACGTTAAATATTGAGGAAATAAAAGTATTTTGCTATAGAAATTATTTTGTAAAATTGTAGTGGTGCTACAAAAATTTGTTGCCGCAACAACCAAGCATACTTTATTTTATTAAGAAACATTTACATTTTATTCAAATTAATGATTATCTATAATTTTTTAAATCAAATATTTCAAAATTAATTTTTACATTTTTAAAATTTGTATTCAGTGGCTAAAATTAATTAAACATATTTAAAAAATTGAATGATATATTTTGTATATTAATATTTAAATATTTGCATTTATTTACTCTTGTTTATTATTAGCATTGTTTTATTCATTAAATATTTAAAATAATAATTAAATTTTTATTTTTTATTTAGGAAAACAAAACATTTTTACTAATGACTGTTTTACAAATCATTTGTGTTGTTTTTGTTTGTTTAAAATACAAATAAAAATTTAACTGATATTTTTAAATTTTTAATGTGCAAGACTAATTAAATTTTATTAATATTTAAATTTAAATATAATTGTTTTTTGTTGCTTTATTTGCTTAAATTATTAACAAATTTTATAACAAGTACATTGTACTATCAATTTGTAAAAGTTTAAATCAAATTTAACATTTTAAAATTAGGCTTGTCGCAGGATAAGCCGCAAAGTTTGCTGTTCTAAACTATTTAAATTTTTAAAAATTTTATTAAAAATTTCTTTATAGTTTATAAAGTTTTATCAAAATTAATGTATATTTTTGGCAGATATATTATATTTTAATTAAAAATATTGCAATTAAAAACTATTTATTGATAGATTTAAATAAAATATTATTTTAGATAATTTTTTACTAATCTATGTTATATGAACTTAATCTTATGTCAGACGTCTAATGCGTTGTCTACTAATCATTAACGATAATATAGTTTTATATTTGTCCAATAGGGCAAGCATAGGTTATTGCTCTTTGCCACGACCGTCATACCTCTACATATATAACCAAGCTCCTTTTACTTAATAGCAAATTGATCCAGAAGTTAAAGTAAAACTTAGCAAATTAGATTGATTAATCAGTTAGCTAGGGCATTTTATTATAGAAAATCTAATTTCATTAAATTTTTTGTTTAGCTAATCTTTTCAAATAAAGTTTTGCTAATTTTTATAAATCACTTTCTATCAAACAACCCTGCTAAATTTTAATTAAAAGACTTAAAATCTAATAAATAATCTAATTTGTAGATAAGAATTGGTTTATAAGTAAATTAATTTTGCACAAGCTAGACGCAACGTTAAATCAAATTAGCATTGCCAATTAATTATTTAAAAGCAAAAGTACTCTTTAATCAAATTAAATGTTAATTATTTATACAGCATTTCTAATACTATAATGAATTATAAATTTATAATTTATATACAGAAATAAATTACATAATTATTGGGCATTCGAGACAACATTCCTTAGACATTAAAGAATTGTATAATTTATATATAAATATATTCTATAAGTAGATTAAGTCTTGTTATACAATACAATATTTAAAACTAAAAACTAAATATTTATTTACAAATAAAAAAATAATACAAAAAAATCGAAATTAAAAAGAATTTTTGGAAAAGAATTCAATTAATATTCAATAATAATAATGCGTTGGAATCACTAGAATCACAAAAGTTTTTAGTTTGAATAATAATAAAAAGATTTGAATATAATTGAAGTTATATTAGAAATGATTGATAACAACAAATGCGAAACAAATGTCTTGAATATGTGTTAATCCAAAAGAATGTCTTTTAGCTAATCCACGCATATTTAGTCAATCCCTGGCTGTTCCAGAACTCACATCTGTCACTAATCACATAATTATTTACAACAATTGTCTCGTTTTGGCCAATAATCGCCATCTGATGCGGGAATGATTGATCCCATTTGGTCGACAGCACTTGACTCGAGTCAGGCCTACCGTCTCTCACAAAACTGGACACAATGTCGCGAATCTGATCCGCAAACTGATGGTCGACTTCAGATGGCTTTTTGACGAATCGAGCGATTTGTCCAAAAAACGCAATTAAGTCCCAGAAGTGGAACGAATTGTTTGATTTGATGTCGAATAAAGTGATCGATTGCGAGGGTTTCGATGTTATTAAGTAGCGATATATTGGCGACACTAACAGTGCGGACAGGTTTGCAGCAATCAGGTCGACCGGACACGTCTGACGCAGGTCTGTCACCATTGTTAGGTACTGGAGGGCCGGCGTTATGGTCGGCGCTGACGAGTAGTGCTGTAGTGCCTGTTGGGTGAGTCGCGGCCCGAATGAGTCGAGAGAAGTGGTCACATATTTATTGTAGTCACTCCACGACCACTTGTATATATCCCGAGGCCCCGGCCAGTACTCAGTCGCCTGACTGGCCGAGCCCACCAGCACTGGTATGTCGATTGATGTGTCGGCCGGGAATGGTATGGGCGCTGTCACTAATTCATCTAAATATAAACGTCAGTTCTTTTTATCAATTGATATATTGGCACAATATATGCTTTCTACAATATTGCTTTAAATCCATCTTGTCAATATACATTTAGCTTGATTAAATTTTGTATATATTTGATTGAAATATGTTTTAATAAAAATATAGAATATAATAATTAATGTAAACATAATAATTATAATAGAATTAATTTAATAATAATGACAAAAAACTTAACATGTTTGATTATTTTTAAAGTAAACTTCTAACTAATTTTTAACATGTTTATTTTATTTTTTAAATTAAAACAAAGCTCATTAAAAGTTTAAAATTTGTTTAAGAAATCAAATTATAATAATAATTTTTAAAATTTATATTGGTTAAATATAATTTATATTATTTAAACAAATACTGGGCAAATTACATTTGTCAAGCTAAATTTTGACCAAATGGCCAAAGTTTTAAAAAATTCGATATAATATGAGAACAGATGTTCAATAAGTGCCTCAATTACCAACTTTTCCAATAAAGACTTGAATTCTCGAAATTAAGTTTTATTTCACAATTTGATTCTCAATTCTAATGTTTTCTTCTATTATTCAATAAGTTATGAAAAGCTCTACAAATGTTTTGAATAAACTCTTGAACTCTTGTGAATCAGATTTTATGATTTATATTACAAAAAAAAGAAAAATTAAATTCAAGAATAGGTAAGGCATGAGAAGGAAAACAGAAATAAAACAAACTATTCATTCATTGAATTATATATATATATTCTTTGAGATTTGAGTTTTTGCTTTTAAATCAATACTAACTTATTGTCAGAAAAACTATTACTAAATCATGTTTTTCGTGCATTTCTTATATAGAAAATTGATTTTAAGAACAGAAATTCAAACAAAATATAGTAAATAAACAAAATTTTAAGTCTAAAAAAAGTCTATAAAACTGCAACAAAAAAAGTAAAATAATCAAAGTAAAGTAAAATAAACTATTTCGTTTTTAACTAAATATAAATTAGTTTAAAATTAAAAACATAAAAAGCTTTGCTAAATAAAATAAACTTACAAATTGTAAGTTACAATTCAATTTTGTTCTAAATGTAAAAATTACTTTTAAAAATTAAACCTAATTTTGTTTGCATGTGTGAATCATTAATCAAAAAAAGCATCAAGTGAAAAAAATATGATTGATTTACACCAATCTTTTCACTCTATTCTACAACAAATAAAAAACTTATATAAAAAAGTATTAATTTCATACAAACCGTCGATAACAATGAGCTGTTTGTTAAGCATTCCCTGAATGGGTAAATCGTTTTGATCTTTGATGATAAACGAGGGATCGTCGTCACCAATGAAGGCCTGGAGTACCTCCTGAGCCGTTAAGCGGTAGAGGCAGTCGATATCAGCACAATTCGATCTTGCTAGAAAGTTGTTATGGTTATAGGTTGACGCCTCAGCAAACGTACGGTTAAAATAAAGCGCCGGATCTATGAGCCAAACCGAACGGAACAGAGATCTCGAGTCGGGATTAGTCATAAGACTCAATATCATAGCCCCTCCGCCGTCGGCACCGAATAGAGTGACTCGTCTCGGATCGCCGCCAAACGAATGGATGTTTCGTTGGATCCACTCTAAGACTATCATTGAGTCCCAGAGACCGTAATTACCGAATGACGAGTTCGCGCCTGAGTTCGCCAATAGATCCAGTGCTAAGAATCCCATCGCCTTTAAAAAAATTAAAATTAGAATTTTAAACAATTGCACTTTAAAATAAAATTTTTAAATTATATAATTTGGTAATAATTAAAAAATTTTAATTAAATATGCCTTGAGCATATTTATTATTAATATTAAAAAATTTTTAGCAAATTACATCTAGATTAATTTTAAATTAAAAACTGTTTTTAAAAAAATTAATAAAATAACGGCTTTAAAACTTAATTTTTGGTTACTTAAAGTTTTGTGAAAATGAAAAAAAAACTATCAAGTTAAAACTTTTCGAAAATGTCTACCTGTAGTCTATAGTTGAATGAGACGAACACAAAGTTTGTGTCGCGCGACAGCTGTCCGTTTGGCCGCAAGTTATCCATATGGCCGGAGCCGTAGTGAAGAAGGCCCGGATGGAACCACACCATCACTTCCAGGTTAGACTGATTGCCAGAAAAACAAATCAATTTATTACTCGTTATTATCGCTAACAAAGATTGGATGCAAGAGATAAGTAATAGAAAAACAAAACTAAAATCAATTTTTGGTTTTTCGGTAAGTTTTGCCCCAAAAATAATGAGTCAAGTCTTTAGAATTAGATATGCGCAAGGTGGTGTAAATATAAAAACAACCATATTAAATTATTAAAAATTTCTTTAAAGTAAAATTAAAAACATTATTTAACTGTTAATTTTCAAAAATAAAATTTTAGTCTATTAAACATATTAATAGTTATTATTTAATTTATTTTTTAAATTAATTTAATCTAGTTAATTTAAAAATTAAATTATTATAAAATTAACAAAAATAACTGTCGAAATACTATTTAAAAGGCACTTTAACTAAATTTTCTCAAGCAAAAAATAATTAAATTTATCACATATCATTCTCGAAATTATTTTATATTTGATCTACCTTGCACATCTCAAAATGGAAGCAAATATGAGAATAGGCAAATGAAACAGTTGTGAAGGAAAGGGGAAATTCCCTACACTTGAGACATACGAATCAGTCAACTAAAACAAGAACCGAAAGCTCTGAACTTGAATGAAGTCTCAACGCTATCTCTAATATGTTTTTATCTAAAGATTTATGATTTTTCTCGTCTTTTGTTTTTGCACTCACTTTACGAATACTTCGAATAAGTAAAGAGATGTTTGTCTTATATATAGAGAAAAGTATGTTTTCTCCACAACCTATCAGATCAATAAACACATACTTTTTTCTTAAGATTTTTCTTCTTCCTTGCTTGAGATTACATTGAAAAATAGCAAACAATTTATTACAATTTTTGTTGATTTTTATTCAAGATAAATGATTCTGTAATCGAAAAATGCAAATAAAAATTCTCTCAATCTTTCACTTACTTTAGGAAATAAATGCAAAAATAAAAATAGATTTTCAAACTTTTTATAATTATTGCGCAAATAAGTCGACACTTATTGGCGAAAAAATTTAAATAAAAATATTTAAAATTTTTGCAAAACATATACCAATTCTACAGTAAAAGTCATATAATTTACTTAATTGACTAAAAATTTGCAAAACTTTTATCTCTTAATGGAATTTATGATTGAATTAAAATTTAAATTTCCAGCGCAAGAGAGCAAAAGGAAAAGATTTTAATGACTTTTTTTGCTCAATTAGATTACAAGTCATTAATAACAAGTGACTATTGAAACAAATAACCGGCTGTTTTGGGGGTAGGTATGGCCGCCAAACCCCCAAATCGACGTTTTTCGTGTGTAAATGAAAGCCAATCGACTGATGCGGGCATTAAATTGTGTGATATATTGTGTGAAGTGTTATGCAATCAATTGTCTTATGTCTTATAAAAATGGGTTTTTCATACGAGTGTTCGGTAGCCGAGACACCATTGAGAGCAATGTGTTGTTGACATTAATTGATAGACTTTTATATATAAGAAGTGGAGAAAAAACGAGTAAATGAAACACAAATAGAAAATTAATAGTTAGTAATCAAAAGCCAAAGAAGAAAAGCACAAAAATTGGGATAAAAGACTGGTCAGAGTCAGAGATAATAAGTATGCGGACAATGGTGTGGAATGGCTACTGATAACGCACAATGATCTTGATGCAATGGCTTGACATACTGCATCTGTTGTTTCATTTTTGTTAATGTTGTTAATTTGTGTGTTTTTGACTAATTTTATAAAACACGGATTCCTAGTTTGAACAAAATTTATTTTAGCATTTATGTTGTATATTTTTTAAATAGTTAAATTAAATTAAATTAAAATTTTTATTATGTGCAATAATTATAATTAAAATTAGGCGTTTGGTAAGTATGAGAATTTTAGCTAAAATTTCACTAAAATTGTTAAAATCATTACTCAAATATTATTAATTAAAATAATAACTTTTTATTAAACCCTATTGAATAGATTCTATAAAAAAAAGTTAAAAATTTATTCAATGTTTTTAACTTCTATTTTTTGCATTGAATTTTTGACAACTTATTAAACTTGTTAATTATCTATTATTAATTTATTAATCATATATCAATATATTCAAAGTCTAGAGCTTACATTTAAGCTTATCAAAGCCTAATTTAAAATATAATTAAAGTCTTAACGTTTTAATATTTTAAGCCACTTTGTTTACAAAATGTTACTCATAGTTTAAAATATATAACTTTAAATTTTTTTGTTTTGTTTTTAATTATTTCAAATATTCAGTTACTCATAATTTATTTGAGGTTTTTATTATTTACTTAAATATCTCTTTCAGGCCATCGAAATAAAAATATTGGTTTAATAATTTGTAATAATTTTATAAATTATTAATTTAGAAATTGTTAGGAATTAGCAAAGTTTATTTATCAAACAAGTGATTTTAGTAAGGTAAAATTAAATATATAGAAACTTTGATAATTAAATTTTCTGAATTAAATTGTTTAAAATTATTAGCAATTTTTTGTAATTATTTTTAAATTAAATTTTTTAAATTGGCATTTTATGAAAATTTTTGAAAATATTGTTTAAAATTATTAGAATTTTCCAACTCTAACCAATCCTCTATCTAAAGATTAGCGCAAAATATTATTTGCGGCCCAATTGACACTTCACTGCAAAACACAAATGCCTTTCCCATAGCCTGAGTGACAAAAGTTGTGTTCAATTTCTATGGTTTTCTCTATAAATGACTCGTTATTCGCCAGAAACACAATAATCTGTTTTGTTATCCGTATCTAAACATTTCAAAGCAATGAATTATTTTAATTGCTTTAACTGTTAAACAAAACAAAACCAAAAATTAATCGAAATTTTTTTTAGTTTTTGTTTTTTAAAATTTTGATCATGATGAATTCTTACAATTTTCTGTAATATATTGTTTTCAACAATAAATACTTTATAAAAATTAATTTCCAATCGATTATTGACTGTAATATACTGTTTGAGTAAAAATTTTTGGAAAAACTTTTTAATCGAAAAAATTTGGCCAAACTTTTCACACATTGTATTAAAAATGATTGAAATTTTTAGTCGACTCTCAGCACCAGAACTGTTAGACAATTATCTAATTTATAATTCAAGCCATAACCAGATCTATGCAATTAATGCCATAAAACTCGTTAATGTTCTGCAATTCCTGCAAACAGTGTTCGTATAATTTTCTAGATGTGCAAGATCGAAATAAATAACATTTTAAAATCTGTGTTGCAATTTTTAAGCAACATTATTTAATCTCTAAAAAATTTTAACATTTTCAAATTTAAAAAAATAAATTTACTTGATTAAAAAATTACCATTGTGCAAAAGTTTTATTATGTTAATATTTTCTAATAAGTAAACTCCTCAAATTTCCTCGTTGTATTTGTTTTGATGACAAGTCTATCTTGCACATCTCAACAATTATTCCTAGTTTGCATTAGACTATAGACTGTCTTTCTATTAATTTTTCACAACTGAATACTTAACACCAAAACAAATAAAAGGGAAATAAACGCAATATTTGCGTCGAAAACGCGTCTAATTATATCTCTAATTAAACAAATGCACTCTTTTGAACCGAAATATGCTTTTCTATTGTTCTCTGAGAATAATATTTTTAATTGAAATCCATATTTATTACACAAACAGCAAAATATTAATTATATTAAACTATTCTCTCAATTGAAATGAAAATTCTTCGACAGTTCGCTGAGAATACAATTGAAGTCTGTATTAGAGATAATCGAAACGTTAAATAAAACATTGTTTTAATTAAAAGTTTGATAATATATATAAAGTTGTTATCAAAAATGTTTTTAATTCTTATTTTTCAGATATTTCTTTTTGACATTTACATGCTAAAATAATTTTAAAATGTGTTAAATTAAGCTTTTATCTTTTTAACCAATTAACTTTTAAAATTTAGAAAGCGAGATAACTTTCAATATAAATTTGCATCTTAAAATAACACAAAGACAATTATATAAACAACTTTATTCATGTAATTCAATTATTTTCGTAATGTCTAATTTTGTATGGTTTAATATTTACCAATATTACTATTATTATATTATTGTTAAACTTGGTAATTTATCTAAATGTTAATATCTTTAAAACTTAACATGACGCATCGAATTTACTATTAGATCTGCAATAATAATAATAGAAGATGAAGCAAATTTTTGTTTTTTAAAAATAAAATTTAATAGATATAATAAAATTTGTTTTCTGACAGTCTGTATAACGAGTTATTTCTAAAAGCATTCCAAATGTGTATTACATATAAAGCAAAGCATTGCTCATATAATTGAATTTCTATACTTTTATTTGTTTTTCTTTATTACTTAACTAAAAAAATCGATAAATTCTCAAATAATTAATTTTCTCATAAAATATTTTAAACTATTTTTATCTAACATATAAATCAATTAATCAATAATTTAATTATTTTTAAAAATACTGTAGCTGAATGTAAATGTAAAACTTATCTTGATAATAGTAAATATAACAAATTTTATTAAAATTGTATTATTGTATAGATAACTTAAACAAGATCATTTATGTTTATTAAAAAATATTATCAATAAAATTAAAAGATTAATTCAAACATAGCTTAATATAATTTAATATTTTAAGACAACAAATGATTGAAAATAATTATTATTTGGAGTCAAACATATATTATGTTTTAGTTGTAGTTTTTGATGAGATTTATGATTGTGTTTAATAAACATTTCATTTATCTTTTGTATTACTAAATTTATAATGTACTTAAGTAAATATTATATATATATATTTTTATTATCTAAATCGTTATTTAATCTAAATAAATTATTCTGGTTAAAATGTAAGTGCACTAAATTATTACTGTATAATCTAACTATTTATATTTTTAGAATATATAGATAAGTTAAATTTTGAAAATTACTTATTATTAACAATAGATAAAGCACATGAATAAGTTAGATTTTAAAAATTATAAAACTAGCATAGATAAAAATAATTAAAATTAGCAAGTTTTGACAATGCTGTATACATGCTAAATAGTTTTAATATTTATAAAAACATTCAGTTTTTTAAAAATCAATTCAATATTTATATAAAAACTTTTTTTTACAGTGATTTACGATTTTTAGATTTAAATCCGAAATGAATTTTCACATAAATAATAATTTTTTTTACTAATTTCCCAAAAGTATTGGAAAAAATTGTCTTTTCATTCACCTCTAATGGATGAGTAAAAGTTGAAAATATTTTTTTAAAATGTTTTTTCCTTTAAAGACAAAATTTTTTCTTTTTTATTCCTAAATGAAAGTCAAACCCAAATTGAATAATGATTTTTTGGCGACAATAAAAAATAAGATATAATAAAAAAGTTGATATAATAAGAACGCAATTTATATTATGTTTCAATTTAATTGCAAAACTTTTTTCCTTCAATAAAGACTAGAAATTATTAATTGAGTTTCAGATAAAAAAGTAAAACATCTCATAATTTATGGTTAACCGGATATTCAACCAAAAAATGCAGTAAAAAATAGTTCAATTAGTTTAACAAAAAAAGTCTAACAAAAAATTACTAATAAGTTAAGTATTTTGTAGATCTAAATTAGATTAAATGATAATTAATTAGTTTAGAATTAATTGAGTTTCAATCTGAAAATTGTAAACTCAGGGGAGAGTGTCAAGGCAAAGATAAAATTAAGTTAGAATCTTGCTTAAAACTGTAAAGTGTGTTAATACTAAATAAATATAAAAAGTTATTAAGTCTAACTTTAATTTGTTTAAATTTTAAATTTATTAACCTAAATCTAATTTACCCCTAATTTAACAAAACCAAAAACAATAACTTAGTTTATGGTTCCGCCAAAAATAAACCTGAAATATAAAATAATTATAAATTCTAATACATTTTTGCTTGCTAAATAAAAAATTTATTATTAATTATATTTTTAATAAATAAAAATAATATTAAACATGATCCAATCTTCAAAAATTTTGTCAATAGTTAAATTATAGCAAAAATTATACTAAAAAAAATTTTAAATTAGAAAACATTTTCCTATTAGTTATGACATGTTTTTAATGCAATTGTTATGAAAAAACTGCTTTACTTTCTCATCGTTTTAGTAGAAAAACTGTTATTCTATTCATCTCTCGTTATATAACAAGAAAATTACGAGTCATTCAATATCTATGCCATAAATGGTAGTAATTTCGTATTAGATTACAGTTATGTCTATACAAATTGGAGTCTTTCATCAGATCAAAGAATAAAATCTTTTATAAAAATAATTTCGACCAAAAATACTGTTTTTTCTCTCTCTTTGTGTAATATCTAATTTCAATCGAAACGTTGTATTAAATTATTCCAAATCTATTCGAATTAATTGGAAATTTTATTTTATCCTATTTTTGATATCTAATATATTATTAATGTTTTCGAAATAATAAATTAGAATTAATATGGATTCGGATCAAGTTTTCTGACGTTAACTAATTATTTGAATTTCTATTATTTGATGTTTTCCGATTTGTTGGTTTAATTATATAACTTTAGCCTGCTACAGTTCATTTATTCTTTTATCTAGATTTATAAATAATATTTTAATATATTTAATGCAAACGTAGTCAAAAACAGATATTTTATATTTAATTAAAATATATATAATAATTTATTATTACTAATAAAGCAATTTTTAAATCTAATTCTAAACATTCTATATACTTAATTATATTTTTGCAAGATATTTTTTAAAATCTAATTTCTAAAAAAGTTAATTTATAATTTTAGAAATGAGATTTTTTTAAAACTTAACTTATAAAAATTACAATAGCTTTATGTATGTTAAATGATATTAAACATTAAATTAAAAATTATTATAAATTAATTTTTAAAACTTATTTAAGCAGTAAAATATATTCTTATTGTTATCATTATAAACCTGCCTAGCTCCATGTTTTTTAGTATAATTAATTACAATAGTGTATTAATTCAAATATTCACAAAAAGCAGATTTTCTGGTTTAGTAAATCAAAATCTCAAAATCAATTTGTTTTAAACTCTTTAAATATTTTATTTATTGCATTTAACTATAGTCTAGACTCTAGACTATGATTACTGCGAATGTCAAACAGGAACAGAAATAAATGATAAAAATATGAAAATTTCTATTTTATTTGCAGTGAAATCATTTGTGTATAACATATAGGAAATAGAAGACTTAAAAAAGAGTAATAGAAAATGATATTCGCGTTTGCATTGAATTTAATGCTCATTTCACACATTATTTTTGACTAAAAGGGCTGAAACACGAGTTTAAAGTATTATTTTATTTATGAGATATACTTATATTGACATAAGAAAAAAGAAGCGGAAAAAACATCAAAACTATTTTATCATAAAATCATTTTTGATAAAAGTAAAGCAAAAAAACAAAGACTGAAAAAATAGTTTATTCAGTAGTTTAAAGAGATTAGAGCAATGAAAAAATATTGAGTTTTGTTTGCCGATCAAATCTATTCAATAAAATTTGAAATGAGCAAGGCACTGAAAATAAACAAATAAATATGTTTTTTAATAAAAATATTTTACCCTTGAGCACAGTTTATAAAAATTAACTATTTTTATTTGTTTAACATAATACAAATTTTAAAAAATGTATTTAGATTGGTGAGTTTGTTTAATTTAGTTATATTAAATTTGCTTAAATTGTTTTAAACATAAAAATATAATTAACTTTATTACTAGTTAAATTTTTAAAATAATAATTTTTGGAAAATTTATGATAAATTTTGCTAAATTATTATTTCTTCACTTTTATAATAATCTTCCTTGCGCATATTTGCTTTGCAAGATATATATACAATTGTAAGCAAAAGTATAGAAAATATAAAACATTTCTCTCAAATAGAGTAGAAATATATAAAATCTAAAAAAATAAAAAAAACAATCTTTGGAAGCAATTCTGATCAGCAGATAAAGTGAAGAAAAAATATATAAAAAATTTGAGTGAAAAAAATGGTATAATTTAAGTGTAAAAGGAAAGTGAATTGCAATAAGAATTGCGAGAAATTGGTGTAAAAATGTATTACCGAATCATCGAGTCTTGGAGTCCATATATTGAGATAAAGACAGTCCTCTTTGCCCTCAATTTGTCTGTTGAGTGGATTGTATTGAACACAACTCTCACTGAAGTGTTTGACTCTTTTGTGTTGATTTCGGCGGTTATGGCATCGATGGTAATCACTCCAGAGTGGGATCGGTCGCGACCAGCGCAGGGCAGCCGTCGGTGGCAGTGCGTATGGTATGCCCTATTAGAGTTAAGTGAAACCAGATCATTTATAAACATGTTTAAAGTTTCATATTAAATAAACACAAAACTCGATATACTCTCTATTCATTGCAATACTCTATTTGTTGTTTAAATAGTTTAAAGTTTTGTTTTTTGTTTTTAATTAAATATTAGTTTTTTTTTTTCAATACTCTAATGGTTTTCAATGGTTTATATGTTTTGTTTATAACTTAAATATAATAATAAATATTTATTTATTTTATTTGTTGTTTTAAATAGTTTAAATATATTGATTATATCTTAAAAATCGTAATAATTATTGTTTACTGTTTTCTATTTGCAATATATTTAAGTGTTTGAAATGTTTGGGCAAATCTAGTCCTCATTAAAGAGTTGGGCTAATGACAGTCAAAGCAAACGAATTGGTATTTCGGGACAAAATGAAACTGTTTTTTATAGCCGTCTCGGATGCAAACGCCAGCGCTTCCACTGTTTAATGATTGCAATCATTACTATAACTCTGTTTAGAGTAGATTTGAATTGAGAGCACATCAATCAATCGGACCTCCAGTTTCATCAATTGTTCCGCCGATTCAATTGAAATTGAATTTTCTGCACATTTTCTACTTTACTCTCAATCCCTTATTCTTCGGCTCATTTTTCTTTTTTCTCAACAATTCTTTCTATTTTTTCTCTACTTTTCTCCACTCATTTCAATTCAATTTTTTCCATTTATTTTCGTTTTATTTTATGAACTTTACTCAACAGAATCGATGATTTTTTCTCGATTTTTTAAAATATAGTTTTTTCGGTTTATTGTACTCTTAATTGAGTTATTTGGTTAACTCGAATTCAATTTATATTTTATCAAATTGAAAAAAAATTCAGAACTAAACCGAAATTTAAGATTTTGGTTCACTTGAGTAGAAATGTTTGACAAAAAGAAGATAAAAATCAGAAATGTTTTGCATGTTTATTAAAAATTAATAAGACTAGAGTGAACTATGATTAAATTTAAGTTTGTTGGTTTTAATAAAAATAAAAATAGATTTAATATAATATTCAACTTTAGGGCAAATAAGTATATATTTAAAACTAATTCTAAGTTACGATTCGTAAGCAATACTCCGGTGGCTATAGTCTAGCCGTCTGTTAATAATTAAATATATGTCTAAGTCTTGGTTTAATAAATATTCTTCAAGTGTACTAATAATTAAAGTAACAGGCTAAATAAATTACATCAAACAATAAAAAACAAAAACTTATATAGCGCAAAAACTAATCTAGATTACTCAAACATTTATAAATTTCTGAAACTCATAGAATAATATAAAAATTTAATTAAAATACAATAAGATTTAAAAAATATTAATTAAAAAGTTAATTACTAAAACATTAATTAAAATATCAAAAGTACCTTGAACGCAAAAGCACCATCCTCAACCGTACCGATAACTTTGCCGCAGTTAGTGTCAACCATAACGGCCTCTTCGAAGGGCGAAAGCGGTAGTTCATCGCCAGAACCGTCGGTCAAATTATTTTTGGGCTTAAGTTTTGCCGAATTTGCATCAAATCGATCAAAACGACTCGAATTTGCGGTAATAATGAGAATCAGTGTTAGCGCACAAACGGCGAACAGTATTAGCGCCAAAATCGCGGCCACAAAACGCGACCACTTTTTCAATAGAAGACTATTTAATAGTTTTGTGTTTTTGTTGGTTATGTTTCTCGTTTGAAGGCATCGGCGCTCCGACTCTCGGCCGTAGTCTTCATCGCCAATCACTTTGAGGAATGAGAGACTTTCGCTCGCATTCATCGTCTCTTTGAGTCTATTTTTTAAAACAAAAATACATTTACTGTAAATCAGATTTAGTTTTAGTATTATATTGTTTTTAAGTAAAAAATGTGCTGACTCGAAAAGTTTAGAAGTTTCTAAATTTAATTTTAGAGTTTTATAATTTAATGAATAGCATAAATGTTTTTGCAGTAATCAAGTTTAAAAGTTGTTTTATTATAAAGTAACTATAATAATTGTAAATTTTTCTTAATTGTTTTGAGCTTGCACATTTCTAATTTTTAATCAATGTTAAAATATTATTTTTATTGTAGTATTATAAAATAAAAATGCAAAAACTTGTCAACATTTTCTTACACTAAAACATCTTTTATTGTTAAATAAATAAAATTTTAAAAATAAGAAAAATAAAACAAACATTTAAAAAACATTACTTCTATATTTTGTTTATTTATTTTAGCATTTTTGTCAATTTTTTTCAACAAGAAAAATTTTTTTGGAAAAAAGTTTTAAAAAATATTTTTAATACATTAAAAGCTCGATCGCATTCAGTGCATAATTTAAAGTTTAAAATTTTTTTCCTCTCTTTTCACGAACCTATTCATTGCAATCAATTTTATTTTTATACTCTTTGCTGTCAACAGTTAAAAGGAGTGACAAATATATAAAAGTTTTGACTTGTTTTCAACCTATATATACGCAAACATTGAATTTTAAGCTCAAATATTCTCATCACTTCAATCTTCATCAAAACGGATAGCCATTCATAATATTCTATTCACACTATACTATGCATAGTATAATGTATATTCGGTATTATTTTTAGAATATTCTGTATATTCTCTATATTTATATATCAAACACAGAAATAAATTAATAGAAAAAGTAAACAAAAAAGTTTTGAATAAATTACTCAAATTCTTTCCACTCAATTATATCGCATATTTATTAGCTATAAAAATACTGTTTAAACAAATTAATAAAATTTGATTTAATTCAAAGTTTTGATGAATAAATCTAATAAATAATTTTTAAGAATAGTTTACAAACTTATCATTGAAAACAATTTCAGTATTCAATAAAAAAAACTTTACTTTACTTACGGTATAACCGAAAGACAATAAAAGGAATTTTTATATTGAATAAACAGTTCATAAGCTTTTGGTTAAAAAACAGAAAATTTTTATTTCAGCGATACATATGATTCATCCGAAACGTAATATAATTTTGAGCCACTCTTTGATGTGATCATCAATTTTGGTCATTGGATTCGTTTGCAATTTCATCCTTTCCTTCCATTTTATTCTATTTTTTCGCTCATCTCTTCTCTACTCTCTATTCGCTCTACACTTATAGACTTATTCACAATATTCTAAGATTTTATTTGCTTTTCTCATATATTTATTTTCATTTTACTCGTATTGACATTAGAGAGAAATTGTCTCAATATATGCGCCAAACAAAGTAAGCAAAACCTTTATTTTCATCCCATATATACCAGGGCTAGCCAAGGCAGAGACATAGCTGACTATTTCTCCTGCTTTAATAATTTGACAATTAGATTTTTTGGAATTAGTTTTTAAAATAAGTATTTCATCTATGTAATTAAATTAAAATCAACAATTTAAAAACGTTTATTATTTCATCCTTTCCTGATCTCCAAAGAATTTAAGAAAAATGTTAACATTTTACAACTTACAATATTTTTTTTAACAAGACGCTTCCTGGCTAACCCTGCATATGTACAAATTTATATTATAGATTTACTTTCCCTATATAATCGAAAATTGCAGAGGCAGTCAAGCAAACGCAAATTTAGTTTTTAGCTTATTTAATGTTATTTTAAAAATTACATATGTAAAAATTCTTGTTGATTAAAAAAAGTAATACTAAAATAAAAAGTTGAACATTTTATTTAATTAAAATTATTATTATTAAAAATTCTAATTTAATAGTCATAATATATTTCTTTAATTTAGCTAGTTTTGGTTACCCCTGCTCTCCATCCTCTCTCCGCCTGACTCCCACTGTTCATCACATTGTGTCGCAAATTGTGCTCTCATTCTGTTCTTCCCATTCGTATGCATTTGTGAAACAATTTCTTTTCATTTTCTTTTGTTTCCCCAACTCTTCCAAATTTATGTCTCGTTTGCAATATTTGGCAAAATTTTTTTATTATTTATATTTTATGATTAGACGACAACTTTATTACATACGTCTGCTGTCATCAGAAAACTAAAATGCAGTCATCCCTTACACACATAATCAGAACGACATATGTTTTTATATTTACAGTTAATATAAAGGAATAATAAGTTAATAATAAGAGAATAACATGTTTATTGTTGTTTATATAAAAGATAGTAAAAAAGCTTTTACTTAGAAATTGAATTTTTTTTTCGCTAAAATATTTTTCTATTTGTCGTATATTTCAGACTTAAAACTCTCTATATTTGTCTGTTTTTTACAATATTCTGCTAAAGAATCGATGTTTTAGATTAGAGACACACAAAGTGTTTGATTGAATTAAGAGCTAAATTGAGTGCAAAAGCAAAAACTCGATTAAATGTGGAGTAGATTGAAGTGAACTCTAAAAAGAGTCTAAAACACATCGAATAATGCGAACACAAAATAATGTATAAAATAACTAATTATAAAGTTTTGCTTTAAAGATGAGGAAAAAAAGAGAAAATTAACTTTTGGCTCAAATAGAGACTCGAAAACAAACGCAATATGTCTTATGATATAAGCAACCAATTTGTAGACTAAAAAATGTACGAAAACTTTCTCGGCTTTAATGTTATGTAATGTCAAACAATTAGACACTAATATAGAGTACAGTTTAGGAAATAAGAGTACAAAACACAAAGTGTAGGCAAAGTGTATCGAAAAAAATAGTGAATATTATATAGCTTTTGAGTTAGAAGTTTTGAGTATAAAAATTGATTGCATTACAGAAAACAGTGAAAATTTTTCGAAATCCCTGTTTAATTAAGTGAAATTAATTGCACTTTACTTTTTTCAAGCTTCGAAGCAAAAGTTTTGGCGAATTATTTTTCTCTAATTACATATAAGTTATATAACACTTCTATACTCTTTCTCGTACTCTATCCGCTCTTTTTGGTGTTTGGTTTGCCATCAGTTCTGAAGCGTTTTATGGAAGAGATGTGCAAGGTTAATCGGCTTATAAATAATTATAGTGAGAACAAATTCCAAATTTTGTTAAGATTTTGTCAATGTAAATTTATTTTAAAAAAATTTTAAAGTAGCCATTTGCTATTTGCGCTACTTATTAAATCTAACTAGATTAAAGTTATATTTTATTAATTTAATTAAATTTATGTCAGACTTAGCCCAAGTTTACTATAAAATAACTAAAACCTACTAGTCAACTCTAACAACCCACAATTTTTACAAAATTTTAATAAATTATAAATTTTTGCGTCAAATTTTTCATCGATATGTTTTTATCAATTTTTGATTTGCTAGATTTTGAAGCTTGCACATTCCTAGGTTACACAGTATTGAGAGCTCTACACAACAAACTGTATATTAAATTGCCTTTGGGTTAAACTAAATGATACATCAATTTTGTGGTTCTGCTTCACTTAGTTTTTCTATTCTAAGTATTTGTTATAACACTATATTTCAAGTATTAATATTTAACCAAAAATATGGGTTTAGTTTAAAATATAATATTAAAAGTGTTTTATATAACTTATATTAAACTTATATAAAGTTATGCAAAAGAATATCCGAAGTTTTAAGTTTTCTTTTAAGATAAGTCTCTTCACATAAGTAATAATTTAAATAAAAAATATTTTCGATTATATTCTTATATATGCAAAAAATTGACTTAACTTTTCTCAGCTTATGATATATTTATGCAAATATTTTAAATTTTTTTCTTAACTATTTTTCTATAAAATTTGAAATTTTTTTGAATTTAACGCCATTTACGACCGCTTTTTAGTCTCATTTAATATATCAAAAACATTATAATAAATTCGAACGGATTCTAGTGATAAGAAAATAAATCTCGTCTTAACCTTATTTTTTTAGGCATACTATGAAAAAAATATATAAAAAAATTCGGCGAAAAAAAACTTCTAAAATAAATTAAATCAAAGCTTTAGCACAATTTTTCACTTTTGGAAAATGGGTTTTAAAAGTTTAAATAGATTTCTTCCCCAATAATAGCCTTATATTTGATGTTCGGGTGAAACGAGTTTTAAATTTATTTATGCGTTAGTCGATTGTAATTCGATTATTCAATCTTTTAGTTGCGAATGTAATCCTAATTCCGAATACATTCGAGAAATTAATAATGAGCTGAGATTTTGGCGAATCGTTACGCTATGTATCGCTTGCTTTAAAATATAGACTTCTTTCGATTGAAATTTTTTTTATCTTACTTCGACTCTGAGTCACATAATTGCCTAAATCGGATATTTTTGAGATGAGTGAACACCAGAATTCTTTAATAATAAAAACAAGATCGTATCATTTTTTAAACTATTCTTCTTATTTAAGTCTATGTAGTAGCTGGATTAAATTAATTTATGTTACTAATAAATATGTAAAAACAATTTTGTAAATAAATTATTAATATTAATCAATTTATTTTAATTTGATAGAATTACTAACATGCTAAATTATTCAAAGTTTAAAGTAATACTGACGTTAAAATGTTAAATGTTTTATATAACTTATTTAAAATTAATTAACTAATTGTTAACTTGAAATTATTTACTATTGATTTATGTACTGTATAAAATGTTTTTAATAAATACAAATCCATAATAAATCAAGACAGAATTATATACTCTTAATATAATAAAAGCAAAAAATAAACTAAATCAATTTTTTCAATAACAAATTCAATTTAGTTTTCTTTTGTAATTTAATTAAATTAATATTAAAAAAGCCATAAATTAAAGCTAGAGATTGCTAATATTATAATGCAATTCAAGCTTACTAACAAAAAATAAACATTGTAATTTTTAATTAAAATTATTATAAAAATAATTCTTAATACGTGTTTCATTAAAATGCATATTTTTCATGGAAAATTCAACAAACTCAAATCAGTTAAAAGTTATCAAGTATTTATTAAATTAAAAAAGTTTTAATTAAAAATATATAAGTTATTTCAACTTTTAATCAAAAAAAGAAATATTGTCATAAAAATTAAAACTAAAATTCAATTAAATATAATATTTGTTTAAATAATGAATTTATTATTAAGTTTTCAATTAGTCGGTTGTGTAAACAAATCGGAAGATTTCTTATATTTATTTATGAATTAATAATATTTATTAGTTCATAGAGTTTAAAAGGAGAGAGGAGAGGGGAGAGAGAGGGAGAGAGGGAGGGAAGAGAGAGAGAGAGAGAGAGAGAGGGAGG
>JAQFXP010000519.1:0-28499 GCA_034693685.1 Belba bartosi
ATTAAACAATCTTGAGTCTGTTTTTATTTATCCTTCTCATGTTAAATTGTCACAACTTATTTGAATAATTTGTTTCTAACGCTGAACTACCATATACTATGTTGGCTTTATCACATGAGAAAGTAATCTAGCAGTCATCGTGGGCTTCACTGGTTTTAACTTTTGGACTTTTTAGATGTTTCATGTTAAACATTATTGTATAACATTTATGGTTCATATTCAAAAAGGGACATGATTTTTGCTATTAGATAAAATTTTATCAAAGGATAACTTGTATATTTTTAATGATTAATTAATGTTTTGTTTTGCGATTCAACTTAATAAAGTGAAAATATTTTATTTTAAAACTTGAATTTATATAAATTATTTTGACTTAAAACCGAAAAAATACCAATAAAAGTCATTTAAAATGCTAAATAAATTAAATGACTCTAAGTTTTAAATTAACTAACTAATATTTATTGATATATTCATATAACTCAAGTTTAATATTGATTATAAAAATTTAAAATAAAAAACTTTTGTAATTTAGACTTAAAAAGTTTAAATATGATTATAATTATTATTTTATCTAAAACAAAAGTTTAAAAATAAAATGTACAAGCAAAACTATTTATGAGTTTGTTTAAATTGCAAAATTCGTGTTCCTTTTTGAATATGAAGGACTGTATATCCAAATATTGTACAAATTAACAAATTTCTAAATAATGCGAAAGCCCAATTCAAATTATTTTAAAAAATAAATTTATAACACTTTGATTCATAAATTATGACTGAATACTAATTATTTTATTTTGTTTCTTATGTTCAACTGTTCTTTGGATGACATCACTCTTTCTAATCATTTCTATACTTAAACTAATCTTACCGTAATTTGATATAAACTAATATATGTTATTAGCAGGGCTGTGACATGGATGCCGGATTGTTGCCAGAGCAAAATGCAGTACATGGAGTGTCTGGGTAGAACAATTTTTACTCTATTAAAATACTGTACTTGGCTATACGCAACTTTCATACCCGATCTCCATACCGACTTTTATACACAACTTCCATACCTGACTTTCATGCCCGACTTTTATATCCTATTTTCAAACCGGACTTTAGTCAATTTGAATATTAAAGAAAATATTAAAATTAATTAAAATATATTAGTTAAAAATTTAAGCCCAGTATAAAATTTGTTTAAAGGGGCCAGATGTCAAATACGTTATAAAATTCGTATATAAAAAGTTTGGTATGGAAGTTGGGTATGAAAGTCGAGTATACAAATCGGGTATGGAAGTTAATTATAGTAGTCGGGTATAGACAAGTATTTTAATAGAGTAAAATATTTTCTACCCAGACACACTAAAAATATGTACTGCATTTTACTCTGGCACTCATGGGCATCCATGTCACAGCCCTGGCTATTACTCTATCGACGTACCACATCTTTTGCCTTTGATTTTTGCCATTTTTGTAAAACTTGTAAAATATTCAAAATTATGAAAAATTCCGGAAAGTAGTGTCTTTTTTTTGGTTACAGTTTAGTAAAAAGAAACTTTTACATTATGTTGTTGTTGATAATACTATGAAAATTATGTTTATACTTTTTAAACATCATTTCCCGTCACAATAAAATAGTTTATATAAATATTTTATCTAATTATTAATTTTATTTTAATATATGTATGTGATAGTGAAAAGATAATTAAAATATCTCTTTTAGTTTGTCTGTAAATTAAGTTTAAATTAAGTTATAAACTGTAAGAAGATATTGCATTTTTGAATGTGGATAACTTTTTAAATATGACAGTTAGAAAAATAATTTCTTCACATTTCGCTATTATATCATATAATTTTATCATGATTAAAATGATTTAAAAAATAAAAATATTTTGTAATCTTTCGACAATCTCTGTCAATTTTGCAAATGAGGGGCACTTTTGGCTGATGCCATGTTCGCAATCTCTGCTAATTATAGCATTTTAAGCAATCAAAGTATTGTATTGTATTTTAGTTGATTTCTATTATTTTTCGGTTTTTATCAACTATTTAGCTTGCCCGGATCAGTTCACAAATACAGTTCTTCGACTATACTTTGAAAGTTTATAAAATTAAAAAATTAATAAAATAAAACAATATATTGAATTAAAAAAAATAATTTAAAGACAAAAATGTTTGAATTGTGGAATACTGTTACAGTATATCCGAAAGACTATAAAATCGATTAAACTGTTGAATCAAACGATTAAAACTGTACCGATTCTGTAGGTACAGCGTTTAATTTAACGTCGTTAGAGGTGAATGCTATTATGAAAACGTAATTACTATATTTTACTGTACAAAACTACATTGGGCACAGTATAATAAAGACTATCCAAAGTAAAAGTGGAATTTTCTCTCTTTTTTACATTTTATTTATATCTATAATGCATTAAAAATTATACGTAATCTGTGTAAGAACTCAATTGGCGTTCTATAAAAATTTTGAATTTGCTATTATAGACTATTACCAAAGTATAGCTAGTGTTGATAGCGACACGCCTTTAAAGCAAAGCCAAGCTATGCATTACTCCACCTTTTTTGGAAAGAGATGGAGTAATACATAGCTTGGCTTTGCTTTAAAGGTGTGTCGCCATCAACACTAGCTATACTCTGACTGTTAAACTATAATATTGAGAAAAAGCGATTGAATGTGTGAACGCAGTGCAGGTCTCTAACAGACTTTACAGTATATTATATTAATTTAATATATATTGTATATAGAGCTTAAAGATGGCCGAAGAAGATCTGTCTGTCGTTGATAGTGATGACCAAATCAATGACTTAAATGATAATAAACTGATTGTCGAGAATGGCTTCCATGAAGAGCCCGACTTCGATGATCCGGAGGACTTCGTAGACAAGATTTCAGATGAAGGTATGGCCAGTTTGAACTGAACTAACACTAAGACAAACACTTCATTCACTCCATTCAATGCAAACACTCGGAATCGGCTCTTAATTTGGTTTTGATTTTATTAATAATTAATTGTTTTAATGGTTTGAATGTTTGCATTGAATGAAACGATTAGATCGAATGACTATTAGTTTAAATAAGAATAAACCAAAACATAAAAATCGGTGAATGTGTGCCAATCCACGTGTTCACCAATGCCTGAACACATGCTATGCCTACTCTTCCCAACTCTTGCCAACTCTTAACCATTGATTGATTGATTGATTTGAATTGAAAATATTTCAGATCTATTGCCGGACTTATTACGAGATAAGCCGACCGAACAATCCGGTCTTCAGAACATAATTATTGTCGACCGCATACCACAAGTTGGTCCCGAAAGGGCCGAAAAACTAAAGACAGTTTTGACGAAATTGTTCTCAAAATGCGGACAAATTATGAATGACTTCTATCCGACTGATAGCGAAAATCAAACGAAAGGGTATTTAATATATTGTTATATTTATTTAATTATTATTTAGTGTTAACGTAATTGTAATATGTTTTGCATTAAGTTATACATTCTTCGAGTATGAGACCCATGACCAGGCCGTGGAGGCCGTGAAGACGTTTGACGGCCACAAACTGGACAAACAGCACATATTTGCCGTTAATTTGTTTACAGATATCGATAAATATTTGAATATTCCGGACGAGATGGAGGAGCCGGTGAAGCAGGAGTACGCCGATAGGGGAAACCTTCACTACTGGCTACTGGAGCCCGAATGTTGCGATCAGTATACGGCTCTGTATGAGGCCGGGGAGTCGACTGTCGTGTACCAGAACTCAGTGCCCGAACCAACTCTCCTGAAAGAGCGGAAGCTGTGGACCGAGCAGTCGGTGCAGTGGTCTCCGTTGGGCACCTATATGGCGACATTCCATAAGCGGGGAATTGCGCTCTGGGGGGGCGAGGAGTTTAGTCAACTGGCCAGGTTCGCACACGAAGCGGTCAGTTTTATCGACTTCAGCCCCTGTGAGAAATACATCACTACTTTGAGTCAACAGTTGGTTTTGGCCAATGACTCGAATGCCATAATTATTTGGGACGTGAGGTCACTGACTAAGAAGCGGTCGTTCTCTGCCGATCCCCAGCAGAACCTGATTTGGCCGATATTCAAGTGGTCTTTCGATGACAAGTACTTCGCGCGCATATATCAGGACTCGCTTTCCATTTACGAAACGCCGTCTTTCGGTTTGTTAGACAAGAAATCGCTTAAGATTTCGGGCATTCGTAGCTTCACGTGGTCTCCCTCTCAGAACATACTGGCCTACTGGGTGGCAGAGGACCAGAACGTGCCGGCGCGGGTCACTCTACTCGAGATTCCGTCGCGAAATGAATTAAGAGCTAAAAACCTATTCAATGTCGCCGACTGTAAAATGCATTGGCAGAAGTGTGGAGACTACCTGTGCGTCAAAGTGGACAGGTATACAAAGGCCAAGAAGGAGAAGAACGAATCGAAATATAGTGGAATGTACTTCAACTTTGAGGTCTTCCATATGAAGGAAAAACAAATACCTGTCGATAGTTTAGAAATTAAAGGTATGGCCTCTCTCTCTCTCTCTCTCTCTCTCTCTCTCTCTCTCTCTCTCTCTCTCCCCCCCTTCCTTTGCCTTCCAAACACTAATCGATATTTAATTGAAAAACAGAACAAATCGTAGCCTTTAGTTGGGAACCGATAGGAAACAAATTTGCTATAATCCATGGCGACGGCCCTCAGTTTGGGGTTACTTTTTACGGCATAAAACCCGGAGGAACTGTCATCCCATTGAGTAAGGGTTTAATGTCTTAGTTGTCTATAATTTAATTAATTTACAAATTGTTTGAATAACAGAGAAATTTGAATCAAAACAATGTAATCACTTGTTTTGGTCACCGGCCGGACAGTTCATAGTATTAGCGTCTTTGCGGACCACTAGCTATGTGTTAGAGTTCATAGACACGTCTGACTTCACGATCACCAACACATCCGAACACTTCCAGATAACTGACGTCGAGTGGGATCCGACCGGAAGATATGTGGCCACTGGGGTCAGCCATTGGGCGCATAAGGTATAGCCCGAGACTATTGCTTAAGACTTGAATTTTAGACATTTTATTGACTGTTGCTAATTGCGAGCACAGGTAGACAACGCCTACTGGCTCTGGTCTTTTCAGGGAAGACTGATTCGAAAGCACAGTTTAGACCGTTTTTGTCAATTGCTTTGGAGGCCCAGACCTCCCACTCTTCTGAGCGACGACAAGGTTAAGGAAATTCGTAAAAATTTGAAGAAATATAGCGCACAGTTCGACATCAAAGACCGAATGGCTCTCTCGAAGGTCTCCAAAGATATGTTGGAAAAGAGGAAGACTTTATGGAATGACTTCCAAACTATTCGACAGCGAAATGAAGAACTCTTTAACTCAAATAAAAAGAGAAGATTAGAGCTGAGGGACGGAGAGAGCGACCGACTCGACGACCAGATCTCTGATGAAGACCAGATGGACGAGACGGTCGAGTTCTTAATCGAAGAAAAGATAATTGTTTTGGGAGAAGACGACTGATTACTGATTACTGATTGGCTCGAAATTAATTGTGTATTTGATTTGATTGCCGTTAAGAGTAATGAATTGTTTTGTGTTTGACTGCAAATACGAAATAACTATATATTTATCTCTTTATAATGAATTTATTCTTCGATTTTATAATTTAATAAAATATATTCAAATGAGTGATTCAATCAATTCCTGGTTCTTATTGTACTCTTACTCACGATAGAGTCAATTGTTCCAACTTTTGGTAATTCTTGGTTTCATTGCAATAATCGATAAGAGATGGCATGACTTCTCAAGCCTTTGCATTCATGTCATTCATTCAGTTTTGACGTCATTCCCATTGACTGAAAATGCTTTTGAACCACTCGTACGCTTCAGAAACTTGTTTTCAGATATTACGTAAATCTTCTCTACAATCGAACTGAAATGACGTAACTTTATAATAGATGTTTTGCCCACACAGTACTGTGATTATCAGATAAACCCAAACCCTACTTATATTCTAGTAACGCAATTGTTGAATGCGCACCAGTGCCTAACGTATTGCAAATGGCAAATTGCAATGGTCTGTGTGTGAGAGGCATTGCATACAGCTAGCGTTGTACGCTCCCGGCTCCAAAGCAATAAACTTCTGGAGTTTCTGGAGTCTGGAGCCGGACCCTGGAGTCATAAATAATGCTTTCCTATTGGACGGCGTCTGGAGCCTTAATATGATAATTAGCTGTTGCTTAGCAACTTGGAGCCTAACTTTTAAACGCTACATACAGCGAATCGTTAGCCCTATCATAGTCTCTGCCTGTCGGGTGAATGAGGACTGAGTGAGAACTGAGTGAGGGCTGACTGGAGAATGTAGAGAGGAGTGTTACAGTAGTGAGAGAGTGTAGACTAGTCTATCTGTTATGTTGTATGGTTTGCATTGCTTGTACTGTAACAGTATTATAGCGTCACTCGACTGTATGACTGTATGACTGTATGACTGCTTGACTGCTCTACAACTCAACTCAACTCAACTCAACTCTTATACAGACATCACATTCACATCTATACGACTGATGCGATCAAAGATGGCTTCTCAACCACATTCAGGCGATGAGGAACAGTCTCTTCGCGAGTGCGAGGCCTACGTCCAGAGACACAACATTCAGCAGATTCTGAAGGACTGTATTGTCCAGTTGTGTGTCGGCAGACCTGAAAACCCAATCACTTTCCTCAGGGAATACTTCCAAGTCTTGGAAAAAGTGAGTCTAAGTCTAACTCTTTCTTTCATCTTATAATTGATTGCAATTTAATTGAATTTATACTAAATTAAAGTTATTTTTATTTTATTTATTCTAACATTAAATTAATTGAAGACAATTAGCCGTAAGTCTAGCGAATGATTAGTCTTAAGACTAATATAATCTAAATATAACTAAAATGCAAATTATTTTCGACAGAATATGTGCCAAACATTGTGTTAGACTTAGACTTAGACTTAACTAATGCTATAATTGTTTAATAACTAATTTAATAGCAAATAGTTATTGCAATTAAGGTTTAGCTGCAATTGAATGCAATTGTTTGTATCGAAGCACTGATGGAAAGTATAATAACTTAAGACTAAGTCTAATAATCGGATATAACGTAATGTTAGGCCTTATCTAACCTAAAGATACGAAGATTTAGTTGTCTTCAGAGAAATGCTTTAAACAATATTTGTTTGATTTAAATGTCAAAACGAGTCGAGTATTTAAGGTATCGCAAAATCCAAACTATTTATTCGCAAAAATGTATTCAATTAGAAATAGTATCGAAATATCTTCGTTTGAAGACATATACTCTGTTAGACATGACTGAAGACTACTTAATAGATTAGGATATGATATGACTTAAGACAATATGCGACAGAAGTGGAAGCATTCAATTGTCACGAATTGGTGATAATGTGCTTTAAATAACAATAATAGCGACAAATGTTAATTAACGCTAAAATCTAATTTACATTTGAATTAATGCAATATTAAAAATACAAAATAATTATTCAAAACTAAACGCTAGTAATGGATAATTTGGGTCACATTAAGAGTGAAACCACTTATTAATTAGTTTGAAAACAATATGTAATAAACATTTAGTTCAAATGTTTCTCATTTTTATGAATATCTTAAGCGTTTGAATAATAGTTAAATATTTTTGTTATTAATCGAAATATATCTCAATTTGATTATACAGTACATCAGCTCATCATAAATAGCATAAATTAAAAATAAAATTTTATATTATATACTCAGCATATAAGACATGTTTTTAGCTTTTAATCAAAAGCAATAAATTTTACTATTTTTTAATATATTATATGAATTCTTTAAAATAATTCCATTTTCAATGATAGGCAAAGAATAATCTTTTAAATGATCACAAAATACAGAATAAATTATTTTCTTAACTTAAAGTTTAATTTTTTACTTAATTTTTAAATTCCATTTTTTTTAACTTAGATTATAATTCAATAAATTATTTTACATTTAATGTCCCAAATGTCTTGAATTGAGATTTTAAAGCAAAAAAAAAGTTAACTTAAAAGTTATAACACATCAAGAAATTAAATCGATTTGTTGTAAAATCTCGTTTTATTTTATAATTGATAAACAGATTAATCAAAAAGTGAAACATTTCTGAAAACTGATTAAATTCAGCTTAAAATTCAAATTAATTCAAAATATTTATCGAATTAGTATTCCGAGAAATAAATCAATTTTTGTATCAATTTGTTTCAATAGGAAGAAGCGGTAAAAGCGAAACAAAAAGCTCCCATTTCTCCAGATAATGAACGCGACGATGACTTGTCTCCCGTTCCCAACATTACGCAGCGCTCCCGAAGGGGTGGCGTCTCTGCCGAAACTTATAGTGAAGATGACGTTAAAAATTATGTAAAAAAGGTATTTCTCTTCAATTAACTGCTTTTTGACGACTATTCCAAACGACTAACAACTCACTCAATGATTGATAGGTTGTGCCCAAAGACGACAAAGCAAAGGCATCCCTCGAGAAAGCGATGTCGAAAAACGTCTTATTCAAGCATTTGGACGATAATCAAAGAAGTGATATATTCGATGCAATGTTTCCGGTTGTTCACAGTCCGGGGGAAGTGATCATCAAACAGGGCGATGAGGGCGACAACTTCTACGTCCTCGACGAGGGCGAGGTTGAGGTCTGGCCGCTCACTCCACTCCACTCCACTCCACTCCACTCCCACTCCCACTTGACATTGACTCAATACTGATTGACTGAATAATATGTATTACAGATATATGTGAACAATGCGTGCGTTGCGACGATCGGAGAGGGCGGCAGTTTCGGTGAACTGGCGCTCATATACGGCACTCCACGTGCGGCTACTGTTAAGGCAAAAAATATGGTTAAGTTATGGGCTATCGATAGAGACACATATCGAAGGATTCTTATGGGAAGTATTATTAGGAAACGTAAATTATATGAAGAATTTTTATCAAAAGTTTCAATTCTGGGTATTATCTGATTGTTGTTTAAACTGAATCTAAATATAACTAAAGATTGATTTTTTCGATTAACTTAAGAGAGTCTCGATATATACGAAAGACTGACAGTTGCGGACGCGTTAACACCGGTTCAGTTCAACGACGGGGACGTCATAGTGACTCAGGGAGAGCCGGGCGATGACTTCTATGTGATAGAAGAGGGAACAGCTGTAGTACTTCAGCGCCGGTCGGCAGACGAGCCTCAGGTGGAAGTCGGCCGACTCGGCCAATCGGACTACTTCGGAGAAATAGCACTACTGTTGGACCGGCCCCGGGCGGCAACGGTGGTGGCCAAGGGGCCGCTCAAGTGTGTGAAGCTAGATCGGGCCCGGTTTGAGCGCCTGCTCGGTCCCTGTGCCGACATCCTTAAGCGCAATCTCGAACACTACAACTCTTTAATCTCTTTATCGGTTTAGTGTTTGAGTGTCCGCACAATTCAATTACATTAACTTTTAGGCTCTTTGTTATAAAGCAATTGACGTAAAAAATAACTCTAAAAAAGCCTTTTCTTCTTCTAATCGGAATTAGTATATCATTTAAAACAAAAACAAACCATTAGTTTATCAAAAACTCTGGTTTTTTACATAAAATGACTGTTTAAACAAAACTGTAAACAAAAGAGAAATATTTAATAACTAGATTCTAGTCAGATGTGTAACATTGGAATAGTCTCTATTAAAACAAAATCAAATTTAGGTTTTTTTAATTATTGCTATTATTGCTCATTTCACTCGAGTTTTCTATTCACTCTTTTATTTGAAAAGTCTTTTCGAGAAAAATAAATTTCAAACAAATTGTTGAGAACTAACATCTGATATACAACAGACATAATAATAATTTGGATTCGAATCGTGAAAATCGAAATATCAAACAAAAATATTTTATTTATTTAAATTTTAACGAAAGCCTTATTTTATTCGTGTATTGCTTATAGTTTTCTTTTGTTTCTTATTATTAATTGCTTTTCATTTGAGTTTATGTCTAAGTCTCTAAGTCTAACAAAACTTACTTTAATTTTATGTCTAAATGTTTTTTATTTTTATCGGTTCTAATGAAGTCGCGGCTAAAGATTGTTTTTTGCACTGCATTTCTCAAATAGATTATAGCCATTACAACAATACTAAGTTATATATTATATATACATTATATATAAATTGAATTTTTTTTGACTAACTATACATTAATAGACATTTTGGTGATAAGACTACATATTATGATTGTAGACAATAATAATTTTTCTAAAAAAGATCAAAAAATAAAGTTAATAGAAATCTAAATATATAAATGTTTTGTTTTGTTTTCAAAATACCTGTACTTCAGAACAAGTGGCGAATTGGAACTGAAAATGAAATTAGTTTTAAATATTCTGCTTATAGTTGGGCTGAGTCGACAAAACTATATCCAAATTAACTCAAATGCTTTCAATTTATTCAACCAATGTATTGAATATTAATGTTAATCAAAGCAAAAGATTAGTTCAAATTCGTTGCCTTTCAAGTCATAAGTTGTGAAAAAAAAGATATCAAAAGTATTTAATCAAAATAATTGTTTGTGCGTTAAAGTGCATAGAATTTTCATTTGAAATCCTATTTGGGTTTTGGATCTTCACATAAAGATTGGATTTTCGGAGAACTTTAGCTAAAATTCAAAGTAAAGTATTTTTTGAATTGAAAACAAAAAAAAATGAATCGCTTTTTATTTGTTTGATTGCTTCACATATTATTCTCAATAGAATAGCTATATTTGGAAGAGTTGTACAGTTGAGGAGAGAGTGAGAGAGGCCTTGATTTTAATTACATTTTTATCGTATTTTCTATACATTTTCAATAATTTTGAAATTGAAAAAATGCTTTTATAAGTGGAATGATTCACAAATGCAATATTTATACAAAAGTTTTCATTAATATAGGTTTAGAAATAGAAAGGTTTACAAATTATTTTATTTATTTATCAAACTTACGGAAAAACTTTTTCTAACATTTATGAGAGTCTAGTATAGAATTAAAAACAAAATATTTTGCTTAAATTGTTGAGTTTCCGCCAGGGATTCAGGGATTGCCTGTATATACAATGCTTTCATACTGTCAGATAGGAAGGGAAGTGATGGTAACGTTGCTGTGATTTTTGGCCGACAATCGCATTCCTATTTTATGTGCAAATGGCAGTTTGAATTTTGTTCTTGTTGCTCTCCTTTTTACTCGTCATATTTCCCGCCAGCTACTCTTTGTTTTTACAAGATATAATTTTTTAAATAAACTTTCCAGAACAAATTATATTTTAGAACTTATGTCTTATAAATGGTGGAATAATTAGCCTTAGAACATTGCACATTCCTAATAATAATACGGTAGTAACAAGTCTTACAAGTGTTAGAGCTAATAGAAACCGAGAATATAAGATAGTGAGAGGAAAAGTAGGGACCTTAGCTAACATTAACAGACAGTGCAAGTGCATTCCGTTCACATTATACGGTACACACAAAGTACGGCCTCATTGAAGGGAAATACCAATCAGTTTCCACTCAAATGACTGCCATTTCGTTTCGATTTTTCACTGCTTTCGTCACATTTTAGTATTCATTCATAAATAATGTGCAGATTGTAGGGCAAGAAATAGGGCCTTTGAATGAGTTGACTGTAGTTGTGCTGCCGTCGAGTGTTTGCATTGATTGATGTCATTAATGAATGAATGTATGAGTTATTTGAGCGAAAAGGCGTGTCTTTTATGCCATCTTATAGTTAGAGTAAATAATAACTGAATTGAAGACTCGTTTGACGGCTGAGACTGACTGTGACTGAGAGTGACTTCGGAGACAAATATTTATTAATTTATTGAAACTTTTGACAAATAGTTTGATTCGAGTCTAAAGCGAACCGAAGCCGACATCACGTGACGATGTCCTCCGATGTGAACCGCTCGGACCCGGAGTTGAAATACCTGGCCGTCGATCGGACTCTAGTGAGTGATCCGACGAAAGCGGCCGAATGGGCCGCAAAACGACTGGTTTGGATACCTCACGAGACGGCAGGCTTTGTGTCGGCCAGTATCAAAGTCGAGAGACCCGATGAGCTCGAGGTCGAGGTGATCGAGACCAACAAGAAGTGCATTGTGGCCAAGGATGACGTCCAGAAGATGAACCCTCCTCGGTTTAACAAGGTAGAGGACATGGCAGAGCTGACCTGTTTGAATGAGGCATCGGTGCTCTATAACCTGAAGGACCGCTACTTCTCATCCCTGATCTACACCTATTCGGGTCTGTTCTGTGTTGTCGTCAATCCATACAAAAAGCTTCCGATCTATACCGACAAAGTGATAGAGCTATACAAAGGCAAGAAACGACATGAAGTGCCGCCACATATCTTCGCGGTCACCGACGCCGCCTACCGGTCAATGCTTCAGGACAGGGAGGACCAGGCCATTCTCTGCACCGGCGAGAGCGGCGCCGGAAAGACTGAGAACACAAAGAAAGTGATCCAATACTTGGCTTACGTCGCGTCGTCCAAACCCCGCGCTTCCACCTCGACCTCATTGCACACATACCACAGTCCGCCGCCGCCGCCCAACATAATTGGGGAACTGGAGCAGCAGTTACTTAAAGCGAACCCTATTCTGGAGGCGTTTGGTAACGCAAAGACAGTCAAAAACGACAACTCTTCCCGTTTCGGCAAATTTATTCGAATCAATTTCGACGCCTCGGGCTTTATAGCCGGAGCTAACATCGAAACCTGTAAGCAATGAGTTATTATTCCTGTTTTGTTGACTTAATGCTGTTGACTCCAATGTTTGTATTCATGTTTGTATTCCAGACCTCTTAGAAAAGTCCCGAACTATACGACAGGCCGTCGATGAGCGATGTTTTCATATATTCTATCAATTACTAAACGGCACTCAATCAGAACAGGCCCGAGAATTCCTGTTAGAAGACGTGAAAAACTATACATTTCTAACTCACGGCAACGTTCCGGTGCCCGGAGTCGACGAGACGGTCGAGTTTAACAATACTGTTCAGGCGATGCAAATCATGGGTTTGTCGGCCGAGGACTTGAGTGCCATCTTTAGAGTCGTCTCTTCCGTAATACTGTTCGGAAATATGAAGTTCAAACAGGAGAGGAACTCCGATCAGGCCGCCCTTCCCGACAATACTGTTGCTCAGAAAGTGAGTCACTTACTGGGTCTCAATGTCTCCGAAATGATTAAAGCATTTTTGAGGCCACGGCTCAAAGTGGGCCGGGACTATGTGACCAAAGCCCAGACCAAAGAACAGGTCGAGTCAGCCGTCGAAGCAATCGCTAAGGCCTGCTATGAGAGAATGTTCAAGTGGTTGGTCCACCGCATCAACCGGTCTCTGGACCGGACCAAACGACAGGGCGCGTCGTTTATCGGTATTCTGGACATCGCCGGCTTCGAGATATTCGAATTGAATTCTTTCGAACAGTTGTGCATAAACTATACGAACGAAAAACTACAGCAACTCTTCAATCACACAATGTTTGTGTTGGAACAGGAGGAGTACCAGAGGGAAGGCATCGAATGGAAGTTCATTGATTTTGGACTCGATTTGCAGCCGACTATAGATTTGATCGAAAAAGTATTTTTGACTGTTTTAAGCGTTTGATAATTATTTTTATGTTAAACTCTATGTCTTGTGTTAGCCAATGGGTATACTTGCGCTTCTGGACGAGGAATGTTGGTTTCCAAAAGCTACCGATAAGACATTTACCGAAAAACTAGTTTCCGCACACAATACGCACCCGAAGTTTATTAAGTCTGACTTTCGGGGAACTGCCGATTTCAGTATTATTCATTATGCGGGAAAGGTATGCATTTCTCGAAGTATTCGATTTTTTCGACTCATTATTTGCAATTGCATTCATAGGTCGACTATTTGGCCGCTCAATGGTTAATGAAAAATATGGATCCACTCAATGAGAATGTGGTCTCACTTTTGCAAAACTCTTTGGATTCATTTGTCGTTCAGATATGGAAAGACGGTTTGAATTAATTTAATTTTATTTTTTGATTTAAAGTTTGATAAAATTGTTTTGTTTTTAGCTGAAATAGTTGGTATGGGTGTGGCCACTATGGGGGACACGCAGTTTGGCGCCCGTACGAGGAAAGGAATGTTTAGAACTGTTAGCCAACTATATAAAGACCAATTGTCGAAACTGATGGTGACATTGCGTAACACAAACCCAAACTTTGTTCGCTGTATAATCCCAAACCATGAGAAAAAGGCCGGAAAAATCGACGCGCCTTTGGTTTTGGATCAATTGAGATGTAATGGTGTGCTCGAAGGCATTCGAATATGTCGTCAGGGATTTCCTAATAGAATACCATTTCAAGAGTTTAGACAAAGGTATTCATTATTTTCGAAATTTTGTTTATTTTTGGTTTTAATCGAAATTTGTCTCATCTATAAAGATATGAGTTATTGACCCCAAATGCGATTCCTAAGGGCTTTATGGACGGCAAACTGGCCTGTGAGAAGATGATTGTGGCCCTGGACTTAGACCCTAACCTCTACCGGGTGGGTCAGAGCAAAATTTTCTTTAGAGCCGGAGTTTTGGCGCAATTAGAAGAAGAGAGAGATATGAAAATCTCAGACTTAATCGTGAACTTCCAGGCCTGGTGTAGAGGTCTACTCGCGCGCCGGAACTACCAAAAACGTCTCCAACAGTTGAATGCGATTCGTATTTTGCAACGGAATTGCGCCGCATATCTGAAGCTGAGGAACTGGAGCTGGTGGAGGCTCTACACTAAAGTGAAGCCATTGCTCGAAGTGACCAAACATGAGGACAAACTACTTGAGAAAGAGGATGAGTTGAGACAAGTGAAGGAACAGATGCTTAAAGCAGAACAAGACTCGATTGAATTGGAAAAGAAATTCCAACAAATAATGGACGAGAAGTCGATGATTGCCGAACAGCTTCAGGCGGAGACCGAACTCTGTGCCGAAGCAGAAGAGGCCCGACTCAGACTCGCCGCCAGAAAACAAGAATTAGAAGAACTTTTGCATGACTTGGAGGCCCGGATTGAAGAGGAAGAGGAGCGCAACCAATCACTTAGTGCCGAAAAGAAGAAATTACAGCTCACTATTCAGGACTTGGAAGAACAGCTCGAAGAGGAGGAGACCGCTCGACAAAAGCTTCAACTCGAAAGAGTATCTTTGGATACAAAGGCCAAAAAACTTGAGGAAGACTTCGCTGTTCTCGAGGACTCCAACAATAAGTTACTTAAAGAGAAGAAGGCTTTAGAGGACAGACTCACTGAGATATCTCAGTCCGCCTCAGAAGAGGAGGAAAAGGCCAAACATTTAAGTAAACTTAAGACAAAACACGAGGCGACTATTGTCGACATAGAGGACCGGCTCAAGAAAGAGCAACAGGTATGTCATGACCACTGTTTCCATTCACTTGTTTTGAGTTGAGTCGAGTTGTGTTGAGTTTAGTTTAATTCAATTGAAACGTATCACAACTCGTCATCTCTTTTATTGCTTTCAAATATTTAGAGCATAGAATCAGAAGTTTAGAGAATAAGGAAAAAGTGACTCAAAATATGTTTTATTGAGATGTATTGATAAGGCGTTAATGTGGGCGTCGATTAGAACTGGTTTAGCATTAGTTCTAATTATGTTTTATTTAACATTTATCTATTGTTTGGCTAATTTATTAAATGCTAGCGTTATTTGTATTGCTAATAATCTTCGTATTGTTTTATTTGGGATATGCTTTGGTTGAAGTACTTTCGGATATTAATTATTAGATAATATTTGATTTCTATAATAATTTTTGTTTGATTGACAGATAAGACAAGAGCTCGAGAGAGTGAAGCGGCGACTCGAGACTGAGCTCAATGACATCAAAGAGCAACTGAATGAGAAGAGGTCTCAAGTGGAGGACCTGCAGACCCAACTGAGCAAACGGGAGGAAGACCTGAGTCAGGCGTTGCTGCGATGCGACGAAGAGAATGCGTCGAAAGGTCAGGCCTCGAAGCAGTTGCGAGAACTCGAATCTCAGTTAATGGAAATGCAAGAGGACCTGGAGAGCGAGAAACAGTCCCGGGCTAAGGCCGAGAAGCAGAAGCGAGACCTGAATGAAGAGTTAGAGGCATTGAAAAACGAATTACTCGACTCTTTGGATGTGACGGCCGCTCAGCAGGACTTGACTGTCAAACGGGAACAGGAGTTGGAGCGCCTGAAGCGGAGTCTAGAAGAGGAGTCTAGTCAACACGAATCCCAGTTCTTAGACATTCGTCAAAAACACGCCAAAGCCATCGACGAACTCAATGAACAGTTGGATAACCTTAAGAAGACTAAGGCTGTGCTCGAGAAGACCAAAACTAATTTGGAGGCCGAGAACGCAGATATGGCCAACGAATTGAAGACTTTGAGTTCGAGCAAACAGGAGAGCGACCGAAGACGGAAGCAATTGGAGACTCAATTGCAGGAAATGGTCGCAAAACTGACAGACACTGAGAGACTGAGATCTGATTTAAGCGATCGAACGGTTAAACTGCAGATGGAGTTGGAAACTGTGAGTCTTCAGTTGGAAGAGTTGGAACGACGCGCTAGTCATGCCATCAAGAATAGTACGACTCTCGAGACTCAGCTCATGGAGGCTCAGGATTTGCTTCACGAAGAGACCAAACAAAAGCTGACTTTGAGTTCTCGTCTGAGACAAGTCGAGGCGGAAAGGGATGCTCTTCACGAGCAGATCGAGGAGGAAGAGGAGGCGAAGAAGAACTTAGACAAACAAATCGCACAATTGGTTCAACAAATCGCTGACATGAAGAAGAAGACCGACGAAGAGACCGAACTTTTGGTGTTGAGTGAAGAGGCGCGCAAGAAGTCGGTGAAAGAGTTGGAACAGTTGCAGCGACAACTGGACGAGTCTTTGGTCAACTCAGACAAGTTCGAGAAGTCTAAGCGCAAACTTCAGTCAGAGGTCGAAGACCTGAATATCGAAATCGAAAGCCAGAGATCGAAAGTGTCTGAACTCGAGAAAAAGCAAAGAAAATTCGACGCAATGTTAGCCGAAGAGAAGGCTCTCTCCGAACGGATTGCCGCCGAACGGGACAACGCCGAGAGGGAGGCCCGAGAGAAGGAAACCAGAATATTGTCTCTAACTCGAGCTCTTGAGGAAAAGGAGGAACAGTACGAAGAAATGGAGAGAACCAGACGTCAACTGCAGACAGAACTGGACGAGTTGGCCAACAATCAAGACTCGGCGCACAAGAACTTCCATGACTTGGAAAAATCGAAACGAAATCTCGAGAATTTGGTCGCCGAACAAAAGGCACAAATTGAGGAACTGGAGGACGAATTGCAGTTGAGTGAAGACGCGAAACTCCGGCTCGAAGTGAATATGCAGGCGCTTAAGTCACAATTCGATCGGGATATGCTGGCCCGGGAGGAACAGGCAGAGGACAAGCGCCGACTCCTTCTGAAACAAGTCCGGGATTTGGAGGCGGAGTTGGAGGACGAGAGGAAACAGAAAACTGCGGCAATCGGGGCCCGGAAGAAGCACGAGAGCGAATACCACGACTTGGAACAGCAGATGGAAATGGGAAACAAACTGAAGGAAGACGCGCTCCGGCAGTACAAACGACTTCAGGCCCAGATGAAGGACTACCAGAGAGAGGCCGAAGAGGCTAAAGCCATGAAAGACGAACTGATAGCCCAGGCCAAAGATGCCGAAAAACGTGCCAAATCATTAGAGGCCGAAGTGGCGCACCTGCAGGAAGACCTGGCCAGCAGTGAGAGGGCCAGACGTACCGCTGAGAACGAACGCGAAGAGCTTTACGAAGAGAACAACTCTTTGGGACCGCTTAGGGCTCTGATGCAGGACGAGAAGCGACGAATGGAGGCTCAGATGAGCCAACTTCAGGAGGAACTGGAGGAAGAGCAGAGCAACTCTGAGATTCTAATCGATAAGGTTCGCAAACTGCAGACACAGATCGAAATGTTGACCAATGAATGTGCGGCCGAGAAGTCTAATTCGCAAAAGTTGGAGAACTCGAGACTCGTAATAGAGCGACAAAACAAAGAAATGAAATCTAAATTACAAGAACTCGAAACCAATCAAAGGACTAAAACTAAAGCCACAATCGCTTCACTCGAAGTCAAGATCGCTCAGATGGAGGAGACCATTGAGGTCGAGACCAAAGAGCGACAGTTGGCCACCAAAGGGATGCGCAAAATGGATAAGAAGGTGAAGGATGTGCTGATGCAGGTCGACGACGAGCGCCGGCACGCGGACCAGTACAAGGAACAGGTCGAGAAAGTGAACAATAGGATCAAAGCTTTGAAGCGCCAGTTGGATGAGGCCGAGGAGGAGTGCTCTCGAGAGAAAGGCATTCGGAGGAAAGTCCAGCGGGAACTGGAGGACGCGCTCGAAGCCAATGAAGCCCTGACTCGAGAAATTGGAAATTTGAAGAATAAGATCAGGTATTGTGTCGTTCGAATCGATGTTTTTCTGATGCGAATAATATTCGAAAATAAAATACTTTTAATTTGATAGACGTTCGGGTGGTTCCGGTGGCGCCTCCAGGAGTTACCTCAACAACAAGAGAGGGTCTATGAGTGGAACTGGTGATGACGGCTCTGTTGGGTCACCACTCGATGATGACAGTCCTGCCAATGACGACAGTCCCGCATAACTTAAATAGCATTTGAATATATTTTTATAATAATAATTATTTTGCAATTATTAGTAATAATAATAACGAATCAAAAGTGCGTTTGTGTTGTGTTCTGAAGGTTTGGAGCGAAGGAATGCATCGATACATCAATACTACTATCTCTAGCAGTGATTTGAAAAACAAAAACAAAAACTTTGCCTCAATTTTGCCTTCAATTTAACTAAAAATATAAACATTCCGTTCGAAAGGATGAGGAAATCTCTTTTCACATCCATTCCGTTCGCATTTTTTACAACAAAAACTGAAATTTTAATCAATTTCTTGAGTCTTATTAACTGCAAAATTATTTTTTCAAATAAATATTTTTAGTGAATGAAAGAGTTTAGGGAAGCCTTAAAATTATTGCATCAAATGATTGCTATTATTATAATTATATTTTAATTAATTAATTAATTATTTGTTATTATTGCTTCAGAAATGAACAAAACTTTTAGATATGATTTCCATTTTAAAAATTCGTTTAGAATTTTGTATAAAAAACAAATTTATGAAAAAATTTTGCCTTTTATTATATAAAATGAATCTAAACTAAAGGTATTGTTTATAATAAGGTTTTATCTATTTATAGCATTGCATATAACTTATTAAGAAATCATATCTTTTTAAGACGATTACGATTCGGATATAAATTTATTTATATATTATTAAAAACATTTTTTTGACAAAACAACAGAATATAACGTATTTATAAACTGAAATACGTATTCATTCGGTAATATTTCTGTACTTTTTTGAAAAAACAGTATTTTTTGAAATTATTTGTAAAATGAATTAAATCAACAATTATTGATAAATTGTTGACAATTTTGCCTTAAATCGGTTATATTTAAATTTTAAATCTTAATTTTATTATTATATAATTAAAAAAAATTAGTTTAAAACTTTGTTTTTTATTATTAAATATTACTAAAATTATAGACTTCTCAGACTTCTAAAAAAGTTTATTTAGATTTGAATCGCTCTTCAATTACGCGAACCTTTCGTTCAATCGACTCGAATGACAGCATTTGCAACAAAACTAATAATTTCAGAACTGATCGACTTTTTTGCGGAAAAGTTTGGCACAGATGGGAAGGTGTCTCTTAATCGCCTCATCACTGAACCTACGTTTGCAGTAATCGCACTGTTGTTGAGTTGAAGCCATTATTTGTGAAGTGGACGGACCGTCGCTCGGCTGCCCTCTGGCCGACCGAATCGCAGCGATGCAGTACTCGTGCTTTTGTCTCCAATTCCATCGTTTCTTCTCCTCTTCGTATGGATTCTTTAGAATATAATTGAAATATAATTTGTATTTAATGCCAATTATTCTGTATTTGCAATACATTTGCAATAGACTTACATTTAGCGCATTTTCATATATTTGCAAATAATCTTTTGGCTGTCCTTTGAATCTCTGTTTAACTGAATCGAACTTTTGTCGACAATTACTTAACGAAGAATTGCAAACCGTTTCGTGTTTTTGCAGTCTTTCAGAGATTGCGAAAAATCGACCGCAAAAACGACATGGAGTGCCCTCTGACCCCTCTCTTCCCTCTCTTCCCTCTCTCGAAGACATTCTATTCCGTATGTCTTTCGGGGAACTGATTCTCGATTTAATCGGCATTGAAGTCATTCTTTGGTTTTTTGTTTCGATTTCTTTTTCGAAACCAATTATTGGTTTGAATTCTGGATTCGTATTATTGCCAATAAATCGATTGAATTTTGTCGAAGTTTTGCGAATATTAGGCATAAATCGCGTCGACTCTCTATTAGAGGTTGTATTCGCAAAACTTCTTGTCTTCGGTTCGACAGAAGATCTCGAAAGCGGTTTAATTGCATTTCTATTGTCACTCACTTTTGATGGAATAATTGAAGTCTTTTTCTCATAATTTTCATTCATTTTTGGAATGATTTTTGTGGCGAAAAGGTTTGAATTCTTCGAAGTATTCATACTTTTAGTTCGAATACTCGAATTATTATTATTATTATTATTATTATTATTATTGAAATCATTGTCTACTTTCAAAATAGTGATCCGATTCTGTCCGACGGGTCTTATACTAAGTCTTTCACGAAATTGATTTCGCATTTCATCTAATTTTGACATTTTTTGCAAATAAACTAAATATTATTTTGAAATAAAAGTTTAGAAAATATGAAATCGAGTGAAACAGTTAACCGAATCGACAAATTCAAAGAAGTCGAGTGAATGGATAGCCTCTCTGTCCAAACATCAGTCTTGACTGCATTTGCAGTTTGAATGAGTCGTCCAATTGAAGCGATTGGAAACGTATCGCCAAATAAGGCTTAGTTAACAATCAGAGCGTAAGTGTGGGTCGATTTGGTTACTAATCATTAGTTTTTCAATGGTTTTACACCTATTCTACACATTATTGGTTTTTTATGTTTTGTTACTTATTTTGTCACTAAATTATTTGATCCGCTCCTCCTATGCGTTACATTAAATGGTTTCAGTTTTGTTTGATTTACTTTTTTAAAAATTTCTTTTTATATAATGTAAAAACTTTTTGTCTAAAACCTTGTTTTTACAAAAACTTAGCCTTGATTTCAAAGCATTAGTTTTTCTCATTAATCAATTTGTCGACTGACAACCCTTCAAACTAATTATTTCAAAAACGATTAAATGAATTTTGAAATTATAATCTTATTTTTTAACTTTATCTGGAAAAATTTCCAAATATAAAATTTAAATTAAATGGAATGAAACACTTTAATAATATTCAGCTTTTGTTTTACATTATATTTACGGCAATATATTCAACTAATTTGCGGTAAATACTAAGTTGAATAATTAGTTAATTTTGTTTTAAACCTAATAAAATGCAGCGATTTTTTGATTATTTTATATAATATATAAATTATATAATATATTTTGATATTATACAGTAATACAAAAAATTTGTTAATTTTTACGATTAAAGCAAAAAAATCTCAAAGAAAAAATTTACAGTACCATAAGCTATTTTAAAGCAATTAGTTTATTTTTAGCTATCATAAATCTAATTTAAGAAAAAGTCTATTAAGATTGCGGTAATGCTCAACACATTGTAAATTAAACTTGTTTTATTAAACAAGTTTTTCACAAATTGATTTCGATAGTTGAACCGAATAGTTATACCTTAAATAAACAATTTGTTTAATTAATTAATATTTTCGGTATCTATTATTGTTTAGTGATAAGTCTTACAATAGTAGTTACTCAAAATTTATTATTATATTAATCAGGATTAGACAAGGTTGGTTAAGTTAAGAGGGCATAATTAGAAGTAAAATAGCGGATATTTTTCAAAACCTAAGGAAGTATTTGAAATGGTAAAATTGTACAAAGAAATGTATAAATAAATTTGACTTGTCATCCCCCTAGTAAATTTGATTTGACTTTTAGCAAATCTGGATTAAATATTCTGTTTTAGAATAAAGATATAAATCTTGTGCTCAAGGATATTAAAATTATGAAATTTGGAGTTAAGTTATGGAACTGCAGTTAGGTTTTGAAAATCTAGCAAATCTGTTCTCAAAAATGTATTAAGAACTGTTCAGTCTTGTTTTAATTTAATTCAATTTTATTGGATTAAAATTGGGTTTCGCACAAATTTAGGAAAAAATTTCATAATTTTGATTAAAAAACATAAAACAGTTTATTTTTGTTTAATACTCAAAATTTATCTTGAATTTAGTTTTCCGAATAAAATTTAGTTTATTTTTTAACTAGCTCGCGCAAGCTTTACCGAACTTTGTGGTAACTGAATATAAGTTTGAATAAAAATATAGATATTTCTTAAGACATTTATAGTCACATTAACTGAAAATTATCTGAAACGGAAATGATAAACATTGATAGACAAATCACTGCTAAAAAAGTGCAAATTTATATAAAATATCAAAAATGTTAATAAATCTTAACTCTTAGACACATTTAAAAAATGTTTTGGAAACTAAATAAATTTATTGATAAAAGTCAAATCCCCTATAATATCAAATATAAAGGTAAATATAAAATAGCAAAATTTATTTTGTTTTGGCAGGCCAGGGATGTAAAAGTATGTGTGATTAAGTCGTATGTAAAGTTGGGACCAATGAAATAAATAAAAAAAATCTACAAAGCTCGTACTCGCTTATAGAATTATTTGCTAATTTTTATTTTCTTAAGATTTAGATTAATTTAATCTGTTAACATTAAGTTAAATTATATCGGCAAATGAGTTGATTAAAATATAATAAATTATTTACTTAATAAATCCGTTTATCGAGATTTTATTGAAATTTAATTTTAATAGTTGAAATGTTGCTTAAGTGAAAAGTGTTTATTTTTATCCTTTTTAAAACTTTATTACCAATAATACAAATTATTTGTTAATTAAAGTCTTATATTTATCTGATTTTGATATTAACTTATATTTGTGCATGTCAATTTTATGTGTTTTAGATACATATAAAATTATTTTAAAAATTAATAATCAAGCAAAATTGATATAAACAAATATAAGTTTAAAATCACAATCAGATAAATATGAAACTTTAACAAATAATTTGTTTTTGTATTTATATAATTATTATATCAAATTTTATAACTTGTAAATGCTAAAAGCAACCATACACATATTGTACATAAATTGTAACATGAAAAAGCTATTTAAAAAAATAAATTTTAAGACTTAATAACACAATAAATGAAAAAATCAATTTTTTTATTTAAATTTTATAAGATTTTGCTTTTTTATCGAAATTACAGAACAAAGAGAAATAATAATAATTTAATAAATAATTTGTACTTTAATTGAATTTTTATACAAAATAACAAAAGAAAGCTTAAAATATGAAATAATCGAAATGAGTGTTAATAGGGTTGAGTCAAAACAGATTCATCTTCACTGTCATCGATGATAGCGTCGTCAAACCAAGAGGAACAGGAGGTTGACGTCTCATTAGCCAGTATGGCCGAGGAGGCATTGCTCGGTGGCATTGCGTCTACTGATAGGCTATTGCTGTTGACATTAGGCCAGCGGTTATTACTGGAACCACTGCCGCTGTGCGAACCCAAGTGGTGAGTCTTGGCCACATGGCCTCCGTGTGCGTCCTTTTTTAGTCTTTTCTCTTTAGCCCTTCTGTTCTGAAACCAAACCTTTGAGTAAAACAAAAAATTAAAACATTTTAGTCATTAACTCAGAAGTATTTCAGTGCTCATACCTGAACGACTCTCATGTCTAGTCCGGTGTCGTGACTCAACTGTTCCCTCACATGTCGGGCCGGTTTCGGAGAGTTATTGTAAGCAATTTTCAGAGTTTCGAGTTGTTTGGCAGTAATGGTAGTTCGCGGACGCTTTGAAGACGACTCTATTGGCAATCAATTATTAGGCTATTAGTTGTGCTTTCATTTTATTCATTACATAATTTGTCGAAATATGTATTAATTGTTTTTCTAATTAATTCTATAATTCAATCAAAACACTAAAAATAAAAATTGTTATCTAAATATTTAAAGTGTTTAAATTTAGTTTTAACTTTAAACACAATTTTTGTATAATCTAGATTAGGTTTGATTTAAGTAACGAGTACAAATTATTTAATATTTTAAAAATAAATATGGCTATAGTTATACGGTATAACTTAATAATATTAAAAAATAATGAAATTAATATAACACAATAGAAACTGTCAACTAGACAAATTAAAAATAAAATAAATTTACTTTACAAAAAAATAAAAATTATTGGAAAAATTAACAGTTTTAGTAATGTAATTTTTTAAAACTCCTCAATACACATTATTATAAATATTAAATTTAATTAATTAATTTAAATTTAAACTTTGATTTAACCTCTTTAGTTTTGTAGTATAAACAAAAAATTTTAAATTTTTATCAAACTTATATTGATTTAAATTTTTGTTAAATTAATATTTATTTTAAATAAAAAATAATTTTTGTTTTAAAAATTTGGTAATTTTATATTTAAATAAATAAACTCAAAAATTTTAATTAAATTAGTATTGTCATTGTTATAAAATAGTATTTAACAAGCTAGTCTGTTTAAAAAATTATTTTAACAATACACATAAAAGTTTTGCTTGTATATTTCTAGGTTAAAATAAAGATTAATATTGAAAATTAAATTATACTGTATATGAAATTAGATAAAAAAAATTTAAAAACAAATTTGGTTAAAAATCTAAGAGAACTTAGATATTAAAGAAGGGAGTTTTTAAACGCTCAAAAATCTATATATATTAATATTTTTGATTAAATTTTACTCAATTTAAACCAAATTTAAACTAAATTTAGCAAATCTACTCATTTTGGCAAATTTTTTAGTTGACATCAACTTGTAAATAAATTCCTGATTATAAACGCACAAAATATTTTAAAGATTGCAATTATTAATTTTAATATTAATTTAAAACTTATAATTAACAAATCTTTAAATTAAGCTAAAATCCAGGGATTGTGAAAAGGGGGATTAGGCAAACCCCCCTGATTTTAAAATTTTGAATTTATCCCCCCCCCCCTATCATTTAATTCGCGAAAAGGTAGCATCCTCAAATTTTTTGGTTTTTTGGACAAAATTATAAAAATTTCCATAAATTGGGGTTAAATCCGGTTTAAATCTAGTTAATTTAGCTAAATTTAGTTTAAATTCAGTTTAAATTCAGTTAAATTAAACAACATTTTATCATAAATATATAGCTTTTTTGAGCGTTTTTGAAAAAATCCCTCCTTTGATCTCTCCTAGGTTTTTAGCCAAAATTTTGAGAAAAATTCCTCTCCTGATCGCCTCTGGATCGGCCGACCTTCTTGATCTTTGCTAAAATCCCGGAACAAATCTTGACTTAAATTAATTAATAAATAAATTTATCACTATTAACAAATTACATTAATTAAATTAATATATCAATCATATACATTTATATTTTAAACTTTACTAATACTAACTATGATTGCCGTTTACTTGTTCACGGCTTTAAGAAAGTTGATTGCTTTTTTAAAAACACTTAAAGCAATTAAAAGCTAACTATATTAATTTTAGTTGCAATTGGGGCGTTAGGGGGCTTTTTGGTTGTAAAGTTTATATGGGAGAAAAATAAAATTTTGATTTGTGGTTAAATGGCATAATAAAAACTATTTTAAAATAACAATAAACATAATTTTAAGGCAAAAAAATTAAAATACTAATTTTTGAGTCAAATAATAAACACTTTGCATATGATTTATAAAGAAATCTTATGTTACAATTTAAAATCAATGCAGACAAATAACCCCCTAACACCCCCAATTGCAGCTAAAACTAACATAGTTAGCTTCTAATTGCATCAAATATTTTAAGAATAGTAATTATGTTTCTTAAAGCCGTAAAAAAGCAAACGGCAATCATAGTAAGTGTTTTTAAATATAAAAATCTTTTAAACATTATTTTAAAATATTATTTTTGCAGAAATAAAATTAAACAAAACGAATCTGAATTAAAATATAAACAATAAATTACCACAATTACATTCATTATTTCTAATAAATAATAAATTAATTTTGAGATAAAATATTTTAATTTTATTTTACTCAATTTTAACATTTTCTACATAAAAATTATAAATATAAAAATACAATAGAATTTGTTGATTTTTGTTTGCTCGCTGGAAACAACTCTAGTTATTTTATTTTAATAATTTGATAAATTTTAGAATAAACCAAAAGAATTTGCTTTAAAAAATCTATTTGATATATTAATATGTAAAATATTTTTTGTTTTAAATATTTTCTAATGAATTAAACCAATTTTAGCAAGGTAAAAAATGTAAAATAAAAAACATTTTAATACTTAAAAAATTGAAAATGCAAATGTATTTTTAAGAAAAACACATGCTTAGTATTACTAGTTGTAATTTATAAAAATTTGTTTATTTTTTAAAATGTTAGTTATAATTTAAAAATTAACTAAATGTTTAATAAAATGTTTTTCAAAATGATAACAATTTTTCTTTTAAAAATCCAATACTCATAAAAATCTTTAAAAATTATATTTAATTTATTATTTTTTCAATTAAAATTTATCATTGTTTTCTGTATTAATAATTTAATTTATAAAAAAAAACAAAAATAAATTTTTAATCAAAATAAGCTTGTTAACAATAGTTTTTTACATTAATTTGAGGCTTACTAGTTATATAACGGTAAGCCCCGCTTTCAATTTTGTTAATATTTTGAGGATCTAAAGTACTCAAAATATAAATATTATTAGTAAAAAATTCTTCTCAAAAAATAACGAACAAAATTTTTTTTCAAATAACAAAATATTTGTACTCAATCTTTAAATAATAAATTTACAAATTTTTATACTATATAAAGTAAAGCATTTATATATATATGTTAGAGTAAAGCAAAGTGTTATTGTAAGTATGGCAAGTTAAAAATTCTATCTAAATTTGTAATAAACAATATCAAATTAACAGAAAAAATTAAATCAACCATGAGCATTGAATAAAAACAAAGTATTAGTCAAAGTATTAGTAAATAAATTAAATATAAATCATTAAATTATCTTTTGTTTTACAAAATTTTAAAACTTAATTAGAAATAATTGAATATTATACTGAAAAATTACCCAATATTTAAAAAAAATTATAATTAATACACTCAAACATATAGTGTTGCAACCAGTAATTTGGTAATTTTAGTAGAAAAACGCTGCTAAGGGGGTGTGCAATTTAAATAGGTAGCGCCCACCAGGTCACTATTTTTACTAATCGCTTGGAAATACGAGATAATAAATTAACATAATAATTGATAAACAAACTATCAAATTAAGGGTAAACTTAGTTTTTAGTTATTAATTATTTTTGATCACAAGTACATAAATACTTTATTGTTTTCTAGTAACTCATGGATTATTAACTTCTTAAAATTTATAATAATTATAATATTTAATATTTATATAAATTTATTTTATTTAAAAATAAATTTCAGAAATACACTTGATTTAATAGAATCAGAAACATTAATAACTTATAGATACGCTTCAATTTATAATCTCCGATTTTGTCATTACTGTATATAATTAAGTAAACTGTATAACGTACAATTTAACTATACGATAAATTGTATTAATATATAAATTGCCAATAAAATATATTTCTGCAATTAATTTCGATTTTTTTTAGTAATTTTCTATATATTTAATTATTGAGTTTAAATTTTTAAATAAACTTTTGATAAAAGAAAAAATTTTTTTTTTAATAATTATATTTATTTTCATATTATTTTTTGACATTATATATTATGTCAGCGCTTATGATCAAAGTTGTAAATAATAAAAAATTATTTTTTTGCTTTTTAAAATTTAGTTATACTAAATTTAGATAAAAATTTTAATTCAAAATACTAAGAGCAACACTTGACATTAACCAGGGATCGAGAAGATCGGCAGATCCAGGGGGGATCAGGGGAGTGATTTTTCCAAAATTTTGGCCAAAATCCTAGGAGGCTTTCAAAGAGGGGATTTTTTCAAAAACGCTCAAAAAACCTATATATTTATGATAAAAATTTGCTTAATTTAACTGGATTTAAACTGAATTTAAATTAAATTTAGTTAAATTACCTGGATTTAAACCGGATTTAGCACTAATTTAGGAAAAACGTCCTAATTTTGGCTAAAAAAACCAAAAAATTTGAGGGGGTGATACCTTTTTGCCGATCAAATACTGGGGGGGGGGGGGGGGGGAATAAATCCAAATTTTAAAAAACTATTGTAGTTTTAAGCGTG
>JAQFXP010000520.1:0-28476 GCA_034693685.1 Belba bartosi
TTAATTTTAAGTTAAGATATACTCATGTGCGTTTAATGCTACTTTGCCCGAATTTTGCCCGAAATAAAAAGTTCCTGTTCATGATATAAATTCATTTTTTAAATAGTCATTTATATTTTAAAAGTGTTAATATTTTTATTTCAAAACAGAATCTTGTGTCATTGCACTAATAATTACCGGCATAAACATACATTAAAACTTAAATCAACATTCGCAAATTGTAAAGTCACGGAAATTTGCTCTTTGTGAAAGTACTGTAGGCTTTTCCTTAGTTTATATATACAATTAATTAAGTATTTGTTTTAAAAGAGTTAAAGAGTTATATTTATAAACGTTTTTGTATTTATAAAATTCCAGACATTTTTTTGTTAATAGATTAAGTTTGCAATTAGTTTAAAATTAGTACAATAATAAAAATTATTTGTATAAATATAACTTTTATTATTGTATCAATCTTAAACTAATTATAAAATTAATCTATTAGCAAGAGTGTTTGAAATTTTATTTCAGATTTCTCATATAGTAATGATTATTTTTGTTAAACTTCGAGCTAAACAATCCTATCGCAACAAAAAAATTTTCCCATGTTACTTTTTTTTTATTAATACTTACATTTTCTAATAAAAAGTTTTCTAGTATGCTAATGAAAATCTAAATTAAATTAAGATGCTAAAATTAGAATAAATATTTTCAAGATATGATATAGATGAATGATCATGTTTATTAATTGAAAAATTATACAATTATACGATTAGTTAACTGTTTAAGTACTTGAATTGAAACTATTTTAACGTTAATTGATGTTTAAATAGCAGCAAACGTTAAAATATCAGTCGAATATCTAAAAAATATAAAATTTAAAAATTTTTATTTTTAACTAGTTGTCACTATTAATTTTTAGTTAGTATGCTAATCTTAGATTAAATTATTTCTGAAAAATTGATTTGGATCTTTTTTACTTAAAATACAATATTTAATGTCTGAATAATTTATTATAATTATAAAAATATTTTTTTAATTAATATCTGATATGAATTGAATTTTTTGATTTTGAGGTATTTTTTATTAATTATTTGAAATTTGCTATAATTTTATTTTTACGTCAATATAAGTAATAAGTAATTTATATTTAAGTAGTTTTTAATCAATATATAAATTGTTCAATAATTATGTCAATATCTAAATAGAGATAAAGATTTTTAATTAAATCCAATTATATTTTGATTACCTTAAGTAGTCAATAGTTATTGACTTTATTTTTGACAAAATTAACATTAATTTTATTTTTCAATATTATATCAAATTTTCAAGCACGTGTTTTTTGCAAAAATAAATTTATTTCTTTTAATTTAATTTTACCCAATGCTTTTGGCTAAGATATGTTTTTTGTAAAAATTAATTATTTTTATATAAATTTTAATTTTGTTTGACATAATCAAGATTAAATATTTAATTAAAAATTTTAATAAATTTAGATAAAATTAAATTTTTTAAAATATTGTTTTTTAGTTAAATATTTTTATTGATTAGGTTTGTATAATTAAAAAAAATTATTTAGCTAGGAGCATGATTGTATATTGGTTATTTGACTACAAAAATGTCTGTTTGTGACTAGTTCAATAGATAATTTGCGTGTCTAATTTAATAAATTCAAACTTTTAGTTAATTACTCTTAATTAGTTAATTTTTAATTAAATATAGCCTTTGAGACAAACAATTATGTTATTAATCGGAATAGCAGTTGGTCTCCGAAGGATAGATACAAAACAATAAAAATAATTATTTTTATGCCTTTTTGCTAATTAACAATAGAATTGTATAATAAATGAATAATTCAATTCAATCCACAAATTAGTTTATATTTTTGTGTTTTTCAAACAAAATTTCAAATAAATATTTATAAAATATATATTTATATAAAAATTATGTCATTTTTTTGCCAAATTATATTGCATTGGACTAATTAATGCAACCCACACGATTGTCTTGATGAGTTTATCGATAATCAATTTTATCAGCCTTATTTTTTTGCTTAATCCAAATTTTATTTTTAATTAATTAGAATTTAAATCTAGAATAAGATAAAAAAAATCTTATTTTAAAACTTTTGCTTTTTATTGATATATTATTTTAATTTGCGTTTTAATTAAATCAAAAAATGACATATTTGGGCAATTCATTCAGCTTCCTTAATTATTTAGTATATTTTAAACTATAAATTTAATATGCTAATTTAACCAATTTTTTTCATTTAAGTAATTCATGTTTAATACAGTATAGTTTAAACTAGTTTAAACTTATAAACAAAAACTGTTATTAAAATAAAAACCTAAAATTAAACAGTTAAAGTTTGAGCTAAAAGCTATTGTTAAAAATGTTTTCATCATGAATATTTAGTTTATTTATATTTTTGTTTAATTTCGAATGCATTTTTGTTTTTGTAAATTAAGTATGAGACTTTGAACGAGTTATTTGGAATTGTTCTAAAAATTTAAATTTAAATATAATAATAAATAATCTTTTGTTTGAAATACCAATTATTTTTGGTTAGAATTAAGTCCTGACATTGAAATTTAAATGATAAATTTAGCTCACTAAATATTAATAGGAATCAAGCAAACTTATTTTTATAATAACTAAAATTAGAATATAATTTAGCTGAAATAAAAACAAATTTTTGTTATAATTTATATTTGTTTATTCATTCGCTTAGAAATATTCTAGTTTATTCTAATTATACAATTAATGCTCTAATTTACACATTTTTCTCATAATTTAAGTTTTAAATACATATTTAAAAAATTATTATAAAAAATATTGTTTTATTAACCTATTCTCAAAAATTTTTAAATATAAATAAAATTTTTCATAAATTTTATTTATTTTAGATTAATCTTTTAATTAAGTCATTTAATTGTCTGTTTAAACATATTTTTTTTTACTATTTATTATACAAATTTTTTTTATCAACTTGCTTAATTAATTCACACACAATTAAGACATCAAACTGAGCTAGCCTACAATTATTATTTTTAATTAAACAATGTGTTAAACTTGCTAAACAATGAATTACATATTTAGATCATATTTTGTAACATTTATAGTCAATTATATAATATATTATTCAGCAAACAAACTCCTACAGCATAAAACATGCATGATAAATACTTTAACGGCTAGACAGTGTATAACAATTACTAAAATATGTTGAATAACAAGTAAATTAGTGACAATTAATAAAAGCGTAATAAAGATTATAAATAAGAATTAAGATTAAAAATAATTTTGTTTATCAATTGTGACATAAATAGTGTATTTGGAACTAAATATGAGTCGATATTAGTGTTGAGAATAACTTAAAAATCAGGTTATTATTGATATCAAATGTTTGGCTACAGTTGTGCACATCTTAGCCATCAATCTCTTTAACTCTGATTTTATTTTACGAATACATAATGATCTAAACATTAGCTCCAATTGTCATATAAGACAATCATAATTCAAACCATAGTTTTCGAGTATAGTTTGAAATTTGATTTTCACGAAAAGCTATTTCTTAATGCATATAAAAACTAACAAAACATTTCTTAAATCATAATTTCATAATTCATTCGCTCATTACATGCATATCATAAAACAAATAATTGTTTTTATTTTTGTCTTTTATTCTTATATAACATAAAAAAAATGAATCCATTCAATGGCTGACAGATTCGAGTTAAGTAATGCACAAAAAAACATACATAAAAAACAATAAACTATTCTATAGATAAAAATAATTTATATATAAATTAAGTAATAAGTTCACTGAAAAAAATTTTCCGACAAGGTTAAATTAGGCTTTGAATTTAGGAAAAAAATTTATAATTTTTGCTATCTTGTTTTTCTCCCTATAAACAATTTGATGATACGCACGATTTTGACGATAAATTAATTATTAATGCCATAAAGTTTTGCTCTCAATTGGAGTAAAGCTCATCCGAAAGAATATTTTTAAATATAAAAAACTAAACAAAAAACTCATGAATTGTACTCTTTTTTTGCTGTTTTCCAGTTTTATTAGTTTATACCGAAAACCTAATTATCATTATTTCAATAGTTTTTTCCGATATTGCCGTTCAGTACAGTCTAAGCAATATAATTGAATTTTTTTGTGTGTTTTTTATTTTGTATTTAGTTTTTGGAATTTTTTTTCTAAAATATTTAATACATTTTTTTATTTTATTGATTTGAATAAAACTAAAACTAAAATTAATTAATTATTTGTTTTTTTTAATTGATTTTTAGGATCACATCCAAGAAGTGCTAAAAAAATGGGATCAAATCGATGACGAAATATGGGCTAAAATAATAGTAATGGAGCGAAACCAGAGAGTGGCTAAGGCTTACGCGAGGTCTGCCACTCTTCACATCAATGGATCAGACCATGGATTTAGTGACACTCATATCGGACTCAATGGCTTCAGTAATGGCAGAGACAAGAGAGTGAACTTTGTTCGACAGTATGTCAGACAAGGGATTAGGCTTAGAGTCGAACAGACCGGTAATGGCACAAAGTTGATAAAATTTAACATGCTTATTATGTTGCTATTAATTAATTTTTTAAAATTAAACTAGTTGTAGTTTTTTAGATTTTTGGATAAAACTAATTAATTATTTTTAAATATAAATGTTTTTTAATTAATACTATTTTAAAGTATTTTTTTTTGTTTAAAACAAGAATTTAATCAATGCTTTTAAACACTGAAATTAAAGTCATTTCGTGAATACAAATAATAATAATTTTTTTTTGATTGAGAAATAAGTTGTAATTTAAAGTATATATTATTCGCATCAAAACTTAATGAGAGGTTTAACACAAAAATTATTTGACAGACAATTAATCAAAATATATAATATATAAATACATATATAAAAAAATATATAAATGATAAAAATGTGAAAATTTTTCACTTCAGGTGATATAATAATCGAAAGACTTAACAAAAGTAGTGTTTTCGTCAAACGGTTCGAATCAACCGACTCGACCGCAAACGCAAACGTATTGCTCGAATACCAGAAACCGGTGAAACTGTTCGATATGAAGAAGTTTCGATGGGATGTGATTCAAGAGCTGACGACAGCCGCATATCCGGACCGCAAGTGTTTGGAACGTAAATGCGTTTCGTGCGTATCGTTTGTCAGGGATTCGCCGCAAATACTTCAGACCCCGATCTGGATCTTCATTATAAACTGCTTTTTTCTCGACTTGCTTAAATCGAAATTGTCGACTCGTATGTCAAAGTTTGATTTGTTTTATACCGGATTATAATTTAAATGTTTTTTTTCTGGAGGTTTTTCTCTAATCAAAACATTTTTTGACAAAACATATAATTATTTGAAATGATTTTTTGACTTTTGACAGATTGTTATATAAATTATAACAATATATATAAGTATAAGTCATATATATATATATATATATATATATATATATACAGTATATATATTTAACAATTTTTTTATGCTAGAGTTTATTAAACTTTTATATTGCTTATGTACAACAAAATTTTCAAAAGCAATCATGTTCATTTGTTAGTAATTGAACAATAACATTTATCTATATGAAATGCCTTTTTCTATCAACATTGCCAAATTTTAAATGGCATTTAATATATGAAAATATTCATAAAATTATAATTTTATTCAAAGCCATTCTCACGCTTTTTAAAACCGAATTTATTAATTATTTTTATTATTATATTAATAGGTTATAAATTCTAAAAGCATAAAATTATTAGCATATTAAATTTAGTATTCTAGTCTAACACTTTTTTCTAACTAGATCATAAACGTGCAAATATTTTTAGTTATAAACTACCAAAATATTCAGAAACTTAATTGAAACTTTGAATTAACTTGTTAAAAAAAATTCTATTGAATAAAGCGATCAAGCTAATGCCGCCACTGAAAACATACAAAACAACATCAAATCAATTGAATGGCAACGCATACCAAGTGATCGATTACAGAGACATCAATAGTCTTAATGGCAAAGAGCGTAACAATACTAACAATACAAATCAATGGCATTCATCGAGTCTACAAAATTCAAAAAATCAAATTATAAACAATTATAACAATTCAAAAACTCTCGATGACATAACAGGTATAATATTTGTTATAAAAGCCTCAAATATTTTAATAGTTTTTAAATCAATTAATTGAAAATTTTATTATAATATTAAAAATCAATTTCTAAGTCGTGTCAAGAAATTAAAGTTTTTTTTTGTTGTATTAAGTTTTTAAACATTTTGTTTAGAAATCTTATATTCTATGAATTTCATATTAGATCAGATTTATTATTATTTAAATTTATAAACAGATTATTATATTTCTCAAAAAACATTTGAACACAACTTAAGACATATTTAAAAATAAAATTCTTTTATCCTATTTATAAACATCTGATTGATTGCGCCTTATCTGGAATAAGGTCTGAAAAATATATATGACTTAAGTAATTGAATTGAATTTATTATGATTTATTAGATTAAGTAAATTTAGATTCTTATAAAAGTTAATGAATTAATAATTTAAAGGAAAAAATATATCAAATCTAACGACAAATAAATAATCGGTTGAAGCGGTGCTCAAAAACTTAATTAATGATCAAAAGCTAAAAACAACATAAGATATAAATAAATTATTAACATATTATATATTATAACAATTAAATTTAAAACAACAATAATTTACATAAAAAATTGATCATAAATATGACCTATAAATAGTATAATTATTTACTTAAGACATTTAGTTATTTTATATAACAATAATTTTTGCACTTTTGTCTGATATTAATGTATAAATAATTTTTAAATTTATTTTTTTTCTCATTTTTTGAACCAAAAGATGAATTACAATATATAGGAATTAAAGCCCGTTTCGCCAATATAGCCAAAAGCCGGGCCTCGTTTGCCCTTCCGCTCGAATTTAGATCCCGGGCCTCAAAACTGGATGAGTTGTCCGATAAGAGCAGTAGTGCAGAGGAAGGACGTTTTGTCGACATTGATAAAATTTTCGGTTTGTTTACTACTATCTCATTTTGATTAATATACTTTTAACTAGGTTAATTAGTACTTTCTCTTTTTTTGGCTTGCTCGCTTCTCTCCTATTTGTTTTTATCTATTATTTTTGTTATTTCCTCTAACATTCGAATTTTTCAAGTTTGTTTTTTGTTTTATATTTTGATTTATTTCCTTTTAAACATTTTTTCTTGTTGATTTATTATTTTGCCTGTTATTACTGATATCGGATATATTTAGATTAATGTTAATGTTTGACAATTTTTGTTTTATTTTATTATTTTAGTTTACATTTTAAACTTGAAATTTATTATATGCTTTAACTTCATTTGTTTTATGTACTAACATAATAATATTTTATAGTCTAAACAAGTTTATATTAATATCTACAGTATTTTCTACTAAACACAACACAAATATTTTAACTAATGTTTTAAGAAAAATATAAAACTTAAAAAAAATTAAATATACAAATTTGACAACATTTTTAAACATATAAACAGTTTATTTAAAAATTTATTTAAAAATTTTTATTACAGACCGAACAGTAATAACTGGAAACAAATTACGAAAATTTCGAATACCTTCATCTGCACTAAAGCCGAAGAAAAAGACACATTTTTCTAATTAATCGTTAATTATTAAATCAATTAATTCTTTCATTCGATATTAACAAATGTTTTTTTCTTCATATTATGTTTAAAATAAATAAATATTGAATTTTTAAGTTTTAATATAAATTATATAAATATACATATTATAACATACAAATAAACAAGCATGCAACAAACAGTATTAGAGCATCAAATTTATATAATCGTTTCAGCTTGCTGCCCTGAATGAGTTTTCATTTTTTCAATCAAGTCTTTTAATTTATCCTGGGCAGTTGAGCTGATTTTACTCACTATTCCTTTGTAAACTTCAGAGTTGCCTTCAACTATTTGTCGCGCATATAGTCTTAAATGTTCTGATCAAGGCAAAATTTGTGTTATATAAAATTTTCGAATGTTTTGTTTTTGATACCTTCATTAAAATATTCATAAGTAACAACATAGTTTTCATCGATGTACAAGTATGCCACTTCACTAACTTTATTGTTTGTAATTCGAAATATTCGTTTCGAGTCATAGATGTGATAATCGCTGATATTTCGCACGATTTCCGAATCTTTGCTTTTGATTTCATAATTGCAAAAATAATTTTATTTAAGTATGAGTTTAATTCTTAAAAATAATTTTTTATATTTATTATTATTTTTAAATACTAACGAACTAAATGTTTTTAGCGTTTTCCCACTCATAAATGATGCTTGGATATCGAACACTTGATAAGAGTCGGTCGAATAGCGTAGTTCATAAATATTTGATATCTGTATAAAAATGTTTAAATTTAAATATAATAATTGTTATAAATATGTTATTGTTTACACACTTTCTCAAACGCACACGGAACTATATCATCATTTGACAGTTCTCGTTTTGATCTTGGTTGTAATGAGAGGTTGTCGTCATTTTTGAAGTTTAGATCAAACATGCTGTTTTCAATTAGAGCTCGGGCATTCGGCCGAACTTTGGTTAGTAGTATGTCGTACAGTCGCGACGCATCGAATTCGACACCATCTTTGACACATACATCTAGATAAACTATAATTAACAAGATTAAATTTAGAATTTACTAAATATGCTTAAATATTACAATTTTTAATTTTTAAACTATTAATATTACTGTGTGGAGCCTAAATATTATATTGTTAAAAAATTATATAAATTTTGGGAAATTGTGTTACATAAGTAGCTAGAAATATTTAAAAATTATTTACTGTACATTGTGTAGAAGTTGTGCCTTCAGTTAGCGGAACCGAAAATGTAATCAAATACTGTCCATCAAAATAGAGTCTATATTCATATGTTTTTGTTGTACTGTTTGAGGTTCTTCTGATCACACATTTCGAACCAACCAATGGCAGTGTATATGCCGTGTAATGGCCTTCCGTTTGACTTATTTACAAAATAAATTTAATTACTAATTAATCTTTATTTGATTTAATTGCCAAAACACTTACTAATAAATAGTATCGAGTCTTTCACCCGTTCCGACCACTGGTTTAGCGGTGAATCTCAAATACAATAATTCGGTTTTATTGTGATTAACCGCTTTTTGTATCCAATTTCCTATTAACTGTTACTTGTTGTAGCAGGACAAATTATTAAAATATTACATTTACAAATTTAAAAAAACAAATAACCTTTTTATTATCAACTGCAAACAACTCATCTTCGTCAAATCGAAAATTCTTATTTATAACTGGTGCTATTTCTAAAATAAAACATATGTTTTTTAAATTAATAAAGTATGCTATTTAAAAAAAAATACTAGCTTACGTTTACAATTGTTTTGTTCAATTTCTTGAAAATTTAGAGATTTAAAAATGTCCTTGCCAAACACTTTTGTAAAATTTACGCCACCTGGCCTAATTTCAATCAATCTAACATACGAATAGACTGTATATGAATCTAATAATTAAATTAAAACTAAATTTAGTCAGGTGCAACAAATATATTTTAATAATTTAAATTAGCTTGTTGCAAATTAGTTTAACCTTTAACACTATCGCCATAGGATTTACACGAATATGTAATTAAATATTTTTTAAAATCAGATGCTATGAAATAAGTAAGTGAGCCAGGTCCCGGGCCAGTCGGCGCATTAGCATCTCGAAATTTGCGATTATTTTCATCTGGCTTAAGCGGGCTGGCTATTCTTTCACCATTTTCTAATCTAAACTTATTTTAATTAAAATTTTATTAATTTTATTATTAATACCAATGTATTAAATAATAAATTTAATCAAATTAATTTTTTTAACTCAATATATATGTACAGTATATGTTAATCGACGTGTTTACAATTTGATTTTGTAACTGTCTTGGTAATTATGTTTAAGTAAATAAATTAATTTTGAAAACACGTACAAAATATCCGTTTCCAACGTATCATTAAGCCGCACAAATGCAACACGTTCACATTTTCGGTTTTCCGGGTTTCTTGTTGTCAGTACTGGATACCATAATTTGTTTATCTACACATGTTCATATTTTTAAATTGTTAATGTTTTAGCTGTATTTGTATTAATTGATTTTAAAACTAACCGTCTTTAAACTATCAAATGTAAGAGCTGTTGCGTCATAGTTTGTACATTCAGTTTTTGCCTGTGTCAATTCTAAACATGTACAAATAATAATAATAATAAAAACAAAAATCATGTTTATTTTTCTAATTTAATAAAATTTAATAATTTTTAGCAAAAAGGCTCCATATGTTTTTATTTGTTTGTTAAAAAATAAACTATTTTCTAAGTATTAAATTACAAAAATTAATGTTTGCAATAAAAGACATAATTTAGCATCTAGATATTTGTATAAAATAGTAGTATTACTGTTATATTTTAAATAGTATTATAATATTTTTATTTGTTTTAATAACTAATTTTTATTATAATCTAAACAGCTTGCTTAATTCAAACAACTTTAGTATTATAATCAGGGATTGAGAAGGTCGGCCGATCCAGGGTGGTCATCAGGGTGGGGATTTTTCCCAAAATTTTGGCCAAAAACCTAGGGGGGGATCAGGGGAGAGATTTTTTCAAAAACGCTCAAAAACCCCATATATTTATGATGAAATTTTTACCAATTTAACTGGATTTAAACCGGATTTAAACTAATTTAGTTAAATTAACTGGATTTAAACCGGATTTAGCACCAATTTAGGGAAAATTTCCTAATTTTGGGCAAAAAACCCAAAAAATTTGCCGGCCGCCTTCGGCGGCCGACAAAACCTCGAGGGGAGTGCCTTTTCTCGGACCAAATGCTAGGGGAGGGGGGGGGATAAATGCAAATTTTCAAAATCAAGGGGGGATTTTTGGTTGATCCTCTCCTTCACAATCCCTGATTATAATAGTTAAAACTATATTTGTTAATAATATTTATTTGTTTTTTAGAATAACATTTAAACAAAGTCTTAAATAACAACGTAATATTTATAAATAAATTTATTTTAACATACAATTTTATTGTAAAGTTAAAATAAAAAATAATTAAATTTTTTAAATTTAATAACATGATACCGGAAATTAAAAAAATTAAGTTTGGCAAAAAATCTTTTAAAAATAATATAATGGAAATAAATAAAGTATATATATGGATACAAATCTATAACTTGATAAGAATAAATTAAGCCATTATTTAGTTAAATTAGTTACTTTTGTCAAATTTAGTTAGTTTATAAAATTTTATCAATTATTAATTTATTATAATGAACAAATATAATATATTTTTATTATATTTTTTAATTTATTTTATAAATATTGGAAATGCTGGATGGTTCTCGAGGTATTTTTATTATTTAGCATTTATTTTTAAATTTAATTTTTAAAATATATATTTTTAATTTAAAAGTGACAATGATAATAATAAAACAAACACAACATCAACACCATTGCCAGTTGAAAATAACGAAACAACACTTTCAACAACAAAAACTGAATCGACTAATTCGGACAGTGTAACACTGCCTAGTGTTTCACAAACATCATATGATTGCAAAATAGTAAATTCGGCTCTTTCACCAAGTTCTACGCCGTGCTCAATTGACGCTAGGGTTTTTAAAACAAATCAAACAAGTAAGTTTTATAAACGTTAAATTTATTAGTTGCTATAAATTTTGAAAATTAATTAATTTAATTTAATTTGCTGCGCTTTGAACTTATTAATATTTTATTTGTTGTTTTATTGTTTTTGATTTATATTAAAGTTAAAGAAATCAAAGAACTTGATGAAGATGAAACTGATGAAAATTTATGCTTAAGTAGTTATGCATTTCCAGAATTGCGTAAAATTTTTGATAACGCAAATTTTAGTGACATACAATTAATAATTGGCCAGGACAAAATATACGCACATAAAAATGTTCTGGCACTTAAAAGTCCGCTTTTTGATCAATTAGTACAAAAAGCTGAAATTGAGTATGCAACTGAAATTCCAATTAATTGTAGTGATTACCAAACATTTCGAGCATTTATCAAATTTTTGTATTACGAAAAATTTCCGATAAATAATAAAACAAATTTGAATTTTGTTTTCAACGTCTCGCGATTGGCCGAAAAGTATCAAGTTGAGCGACTCATGAATGTAATTGGCAAAAATTTAAACAAAATTATCACGCTACACAATTTCAGAGACATATTCAGAATAGCAAGACCATACAAAATGATAGCAATGTGGCAACAATTTGTACGAATAAATAAGTATGAAATATTGAAGTACAATTTATATTTAACCGATGACGCCGACTTTATGGAATGTACGTTTGTGTCAATGGACTTAAACGTAAAAGATAAAATTACAGCAATTAAACGTATTCTGAATTTCAAAAATCCAAACGTGAATATAACGCGCTATAGTCGACACATCAATGTCACCGATTGTGACGCCGAAGATCTGCAGGAAATGCGAAAATTGCGTTTAATCACTGATAATGAGGTCTTGAATGAGATTTCAAATCAGTTTCGAAAATTAAATCAATTGAAAGATCAGCTGAATTGGAATTGCAATCGACATATGCCTACTTTGTACCATGCTCATAACCTGCCTCCTAAAAGTCCATATTATAGTCAAGCTGGATTTAACCAGCGAGTTAATCACAATGCTAAATATTACCCTAATTCTTAATTATATAATTTTTATTACTTCTAATTTTTGTCATTGAACTTGCATTATTAATGTTTTTAAATTTTATCCAGACATATTTTTATATCAAATATGTTATATGCAGTTATCTTTAAATTAAAATTTAATTAAATAGTTACTTTTTTGTGTTTTACATTAATTATTATTACACTTATTATTGCTAATTATAATTAATTGCGTAAGTATTTTGTATTGCTTTTAAGATTAAAATTTATATTACTAAAAATGTAATGTCTATGTGCAAGATTATTTTCAAAATTAAACTCGAAAAATTTAATTGAATTTATTAAACTTAATTTTAGTTTGAAAGTTTAAACTAAAATATCAGAAATATTTTCTTAACCTTATATTACGATTAACAGTGATATTTGATCTAGATCTTTGGGTTGACTCGACATTTCTCAGTTTATAACTATTTGACACTTGATAAGTTTTCAAATATTTTTGATCAATTAGTTCGGATTCAATCAAATAAAGAAGCGTTGAATTGATGAGTGAATCGGAAACTACTCTTTGATCGCAATATCTATTGACGGCTCGACTTCGCGAGTGATTACTATTAGTCGCGTATTGGTTGAAGTCCGGAGTTATTAGATATGCAATTGTTTTCGCTTCAGTCAACAGTTGTCTCTTAAGCGCCGGCTGTTTATCCAATTGTTTGGCCAATATATATAACTTGAGGGCAAGTCTGTGATGACAGTCGCCGTAATAAGTCCGGAAGATATTGATTACTTTGAGCCAGAGTTCGATATTCTTATCATTTATTGCCACAAATTCGGCGATTTTTACCTCAAGAATGCCGTCCAATGGCATCACATCTTGTCTTAACTGCGAAACTAATTCGAGTAAAAAGTTATTTTCGTTTTGAACGGAGCTATTGTAGAGCCGATTACGGCTCTGACCGCCGGCGCTCTCAATCAGACCAAACATATAGTGACTCTCATGTGTCAACTGTTCGATAGTATCGCAAATCCGGCGCAAACTCTTGTCTTCTGTCATATCGATGACTGGTTTGTCATTCAAAGTCTGTTTTGACAAAAAGTCAAATATAAAGTGATTTTTAATAGATTGTAAATAAGTTAAGCTATGCTTAAAATATTGGTTTTCGTACACATCTGTCGCAATCGCACTGAAAATAGTATGAATTCCTTAGTTGTCGTTGTCTTTCGTAATCGGTCTCGAATTCATCGATATATGAGATCCGAAGATCTGTTATGTCTTCGATTGGCAGCGATTTGAGTGCTTTTATGTAAATTGTTGTTCCGATGAATAGGAAAGTTGCGGTCGGTTTGCACGAGTGGTCGAACACTGATGGCCTTTCAGATGGAAAAGAGTATTAATTTTTTCTGTATAAAACTTTTTTTTCATGTTTTAATGTTTTTGTTTGTATTCCAACTTTTGTTTTGTTTTTTAATTTTGTGGAATTTTTATTTATTTATTTTTTTCTTAATTATAAAGTATTTTTGTTGTATTTTATTTTGTAATTTAGTTTTAAAGGTTAAGCATTTGTTTTGTGTTAACATTATTTTAATTTTGCAATTTTGTATTTTTACTAAAAATAATTTATGTCAGATTAGTTTAAAATTAGCAATTAACTTTTATATTGTATGATTATTTTCAAGCAACTTACTAATTATAAAATTTTTAAACTTGATAAAATTACAAAAAAAAATCATCAACCTTAATTATAACTAAAATAGTTAAATAATAAAATGGAAAAATTACAAAATATAAGTTAATAAAAAATAATCACACAAACCAGCATGACACAGCTAAATACAACTAACCCTAGATATAAAGCTCTGCCAATTTGTCTCATAAGCTCGTCCTGAACTGCAAACGAATTAATAAGTATTTTGCCATAAATGCCAATAACGGTGCGAATGTCGGGCAGTCTATCGCCGAATATAAGAACCAAATCATTGAATATAGACTCGAATTCATGCATAACTGACGCGTCTCTCACTATATCGTCATAATCTAAATCGTAGTTAAAAATAAACCAATCGTTTGAAATGTTTAAATAGTTTTGCGAAACTAATGCAGAAATTTGATGACAACTTACGATCCATTAAACAATTCCAGTCTCGCCTATGACTGCCAATCACTTCGACGTCAGTTTTGTCGCTATTATTCTCAAGCGTTTTGATCACTCGGGCAGTGATACGAGTCATACATGAAAGCGGACGACTGGCCAGTATCGGGCATTCGTGCGAATGGTTGTCCTGTGCTCTCGAGTCAGACTGTGTTTTGCAAATAAAGGTTTGACTCTTAAGCCAAAACTCTCTTCACAATTGATTTATGCGTTTTGTTTGACTGATTCTTACTTTACCTGACATTTACGGCTACAGAACATAACTCTCAAGCACTTCAAGCACGAGATCTTTGCTCTTCTAGAATAGACAAGTCAGTTTTTCAAAAATAGATTAGTTTTAGTTTATTTTTTATATAAATTGATAACAAAATGTCTGATTAGAAACATTTATATAATAAATTGGCATTGGTTATTTTTTGTTTTGTTTTTTATTGTTGTAAAAAGTTGACATTTTAATATATTATAAATAAATTCAATATAGCCTGTTAGTTTTATTTGGAGCAAATGCTTGCTTGTTTAAAGTTATTTTTATTTATTTTTAGTTGACTCGTTAGCTTGTCACAATAGTTTTATTTTTTTATTTAATACTTTTGTTAAGTTTATATTGTTGAAATTTATTTTTTAATGTTATAATAAAATAAAATTTTATATAAATCTAAACTTTAATATACGATCAATTCAACAAGGCAATATACTGTATATATCATTTATATTAATACTGCACTTAAAACAAAACAAATAAAAATCTAATTATAAATTGGAAATATATTTGTTTGAATTTATTTTTTTTATATAAATTGATAAAATAATTTGACATGCAACATTTACAATATATGTTGGCATTTGGCTATTTTTTGCTTTTATATTGTTACAAATACTTTGCATTTTAATAAATCATAAATAAATTTAATATAACTTTTTAGTTAAATTTGAAAAAAATTTTACAAGTTTAAATTTATCTATATTTTGTCAAAACTAAGCTTGTTACAATATTTTTATTTTTAAAATTAATACTTTTTTCTACTAAGTTATATAAACTTATATTTGAAATTTTAGTTAAGACTTAAGTTGCAGCCAATCCAACAAGCCAAAATATGTTTATTTATATTAAAATCAAACAATCGAAAATCTAAATATAAATTTACTTACAGTGGTTTAAAACATTGATCACATATGAAATTTTTCTCCGATTGAAACAATGCGAATACAAAAGGTTTTGAACTAAATATTAGATCGCCTTTCGATATAAGCATTTTGTTTGCAGTTTTCGATATTTGTATCAATTATTGCAATAACTCGAACGCAAAAAAATAAATAATTTTTATCAATAATTAATGAAAAAAAAAAGTTTTTTTGTTTAGCAAAATCTCAATAAAGTGATTGATTCGAAAACTACTCCACTTTTGATAATTTGAAGGCAATGTTGAGTTGAAATCTGCAAATCGTATGATAGAAAAGGTCTCAATGTTTGAATGTCTGCCAATATTTTCTGAAGTAATTTATTATAAAACATATTTTTAGTTACACGACATACACTCTGAGCGTATTTTTAATTATTTAGACTAAATACATGACTGCGATATAAGAAAGTCTATTAAGTATTATATACTAACTATAATTTACCTAAACTTTTGGCATTTGTCTAATTTATTGTCTATTCAATGAAAACTCAGTTATTTTTTTCAATATAAATATAATTAAAATATTTTTGATTTTTAGCAAATTTTTTATGTAAATTATGTTTATTTTAAGCGTTTTTATTAGATAAATATCTAGAACATCTTATTATGCTATTTTTGTTTTTAAAGTTATTTTTTAAATACATTTTATATTTTTTATGCATTTTAATCAAATATTTGGCTATAATATGCTTTAAATATATTTTTATTTTTAGATTATTTTTAAGTAATTAACATTATTTTCAAGTGCAGACAGAATTGGTTTTTAATTTATTAAAAATGTTTTATTCATTAATTAATTAATTTTCTTGAATTAGAAACAATTAGCAATAAATGGTCTTTTTTACATAAAATTGTTTTATTTACTATTTTTTATAATTAAATATATTTTTTAAATGAATTGCTTTTTTGAAATTAAGTATACATTTAGTAATTTAGAAAATAATAACTATTACACATTATACTAATTTATTTAAATGTTTTAGATTAAAATAATTTGTTTGTATTAAAACAAATATAGCATGCATAAAAAAGTTTAAACACAGGTTATTTTATCAAAGCAAATTTTTAAGTGCCGACATAAGAAAAAATTTTGCTTTTTAGTATGATACCATTTATAAATTACTTAATGCCACAAGATTAACAATGTTGACTATTATCAATTTGAAAAGACAATTTTGTTTTAAATAATTTAGTTATGAAAAAATTATTTTGTCTTCAAATAAGATGTCATTAAATATTCCAATAGACAAAAGGGTTTGCTGTAAATAATACAGTAGATAATAGCTTTCAACTCAGAACTGGCCTTGTCACATTCAATTAAACAAAACCTCATTCTATTCACTTAAACAGATAAAATGATTCTCTGAACTAAATCAACGCAATTGTGATTTTTTTCTGTTAAATAGGCATAAAATCATTAGATTTTTGCACAAAAAAATATGTTTCGGCTTATCTTCAAACAAAACGATTGATTTGTGTATTTTTTTTCTCTATTTTACCTAAACTACATTTTTGTTTTTTTAAACACTTTTAAAAATATTTTAATTTTTTTAATTGTTGCAGTTTTAATTTTTATTTGTTAAACATATTGTTTTCAAAAGTTATTAGTAAGTAAATATTATAATGTTGATTTTATTCTGTTTTAAAATATTTATTACAAAAACTTTCAAATTTATTATTTAGTATTTGATATTGCTCCAATTTTAAGATATTAATATTTAAAATGTAATTGCCGTTTTGACAAGCTCATTGTTCTAAACTATTTCAATATAAATATTAAATATGTTATTTTCAAATGCAGTAAATTATAGAATAATTCTTTTAAAATATATATAAATATATAATAACGGCTTAAATAACACTTTATTTGATGCCTAGAGTCAGAAGAAAAAAGTTTTCAATTAGTTATGAACTGAAAAGAGTTTTTGAATTTAAGGTTTATTTCGAAAAACTAATTGTGTTTTATCTGATTACACAAAATGTCGACCAAAACCCCGAATCAATTAATCTTCATTTGAAAACTAATTTAAAACAATAATATTTTTAATGTATTCCGAACTTAAATATATAAATTATATATAGACTGAAAAATTGATTACTTAACTCATTTTATTATTATTATATAAATTAAATCAATTTTTTTGTTATTAATTTAAATTTTTGTAATAATGTATTATTTGAACTATTTATCAAAAATGCTCTAATTATTAGTTTTTTTTTTTTGAGTAACTAAAGAGTTAATTAATTATCAAAATTTAATTATAAAATATTTTAAATGCAATTTGATTTTTAAATGTAATTTTTCAATGTCAATAATTTAATGTATTTTTTATTTAAAAGTGTTTCAAAATATTTGTTTTTATTTTTGTTATTTTTAAAAAATTATTTTTTATAATGTAACTTAAATTAATCTAGAATAATTAATTACAATTTTAATAATATTATATATTTTTACTATCTAGCATGATATTTATTTACATTATACTTCAATTTATAATTTATATTTGCATAAAAAAATAATCAATTTTTAAAATGTATCTTTTTATAACCATATTTTAATAAACTATTTTAAATAAAAATTATTTTTAAACAATTAGGCATAATTAATAAAAAGCAATTTCTGAGATAATTTTAGCCGGCAACTATTTTAAAATTGTGTAAATAATTTTGACATAAAATTAGAAAATATAATCAATAAAATTACTGCAGACTATCATCAGAAACATAGCTCTGTTTTAATTGTCTGTTCAGTTAAATCACGACTTGAACTATATTTTAATTACAATAGCAGTGTTGACATTGAGGTCAACATTTCGGCAACATTTTTCAAAATACTGTATAATCTTTCATCTGTTGCTCACAATTACGTCGATGGCATTGGAAAAAACATGCTTAATAGAATAACTAGTATCAAAATAAATTCGTTTTTACGATGTCTATTTTACTTATCAGCATTCAAATCTCGATAATTAATTATTTTTTACTTATTTAAAGAACATTAAATGTAACAGGTTAATTAATGTAAAACCAATTAGTTGTATTTGTAATTGTTTGTTCAATTAATTGAAAACATTTCTATTTTTAACTTTATATTCTTACCACAAAATTAACTGAAAACTGTTTTTAACATGTATATTTTTTGTTATCAGTGTAATTAATAATCTATTTTTAAAATCTATGTAATTAATTAAACTTGAAAATTTTTCAAACAATAAATATAAATCAAAATATTGTTTTTAATAGTTTAGAAGTTAACTAAAATTAATCAAGTTTAGTTGTGGTTATTTGTTTAAATTTGTCAATAAATTAAAAACTTTTTTATTTAAACTTATTAATATGTTACAAATTAGCTAGCGATTAAATATAAAACTTGTCAAGACAAAAAAAGTTTATTAAGTTATTTTTAAAATATGGGTCAAAATTTTTCATCACCCGGTAATTAAAAATCGACCACAACTTGTGTGGGAATAGTCGGCCAGTTTGACGGACCCAAGCATTTGTTGATTAATCTATTATATATTTTAAGCGCTTGATCAAGTTCAAACTTTTATTTTGATATATTATGGCAAAATTTTTAAGATTCAAAAATGTTTATTAGAATTAATTTAATTTTGAAATTAAACTAAAATTATGCAAAAATTAATTGAGTTTTTATACTAAACTATTTTTTTCGCGTTCAGTAATTGCTATATTAGAGCACAAAATGGTTTAAATTCATTCAACGCCTACTCAACCGAAAAAATTTTTTTTTTCTTTTCTGATAGACTTTTTAATTACATTTTATGTCTAATCATTGAATAATACATTAATTAAAATACGAAAACTTCAATCAATCTATTTCTAGACTATCGAAGAAATTTGTAGAAAAAATTGTGAAAAATTTCATTAAATGATAAATTATTTTTTAATAGTTTTGGATACACCTTGTACAAATTTGAGTTAAAATTCAGATTGTTTCTTTGATAATCAATAATTTATTAGTTTTACTGTTTGTATAATTTTATGTTTTATTATTTGTATTTATTTGAAAACAATTTTTTAAATATTTTATTTTAAAAGCGTTGATAAAAATGCAATTATTTTTAGTTTTTATACATTAATTGTTTGTATAGTAGGAAAAAAGTGCGAAAATATTTCAATTAATATACAACTGTTTAATACTGTATATAATTTATTGATAAAAATCTTAAAATAAAATAAAATATTTGTATTTCTAATTATAAAAAAAAGTTAATTGTTTTTCTGCAAAACATTTGAATTTATTATTTTTGGATTAAATAAAAATAAGATTTTTTTCATTACATTTATAATACATTTTCTTAAACTAAAAGTAATAATTCGTATTCACTCCTTACGGCTCAACAATAGTATAGTTCAAAAGTTCGTATATTTAGAATATATCTTAAATTAAAAGCCGAATAATCAGAATAAAAACGTAACTAAAAAAAACGTTTTTGCTTCTCAACACCTCTGGACTCAATCAAAATTGAAATATATTCGGCATTAATATAGAGCATAAAAATATAACTAATCCCATAATTGCGGGGAAAGTTTTAACTGCTTTTTATCTATCTCAAATTTATTAATACATAACAAAAAACAATTTGCATTTAAAATACGGTTTGCCATTAATCAGAACAGAATTTTGGAGAAAAAAATATTTGAAAAAAGCAATTAATTAATTCAAGAGAAGAAAAATTTTAAATAAAAAGTAAATCAAAATTCTTTACATAAGCCGATAATCGAGCGGCGATTGTGTGGAGTATTTTGTTTAAAATGTGGCTGGTGCAAATTGAAACTATCTTGAAACAAGCTGCTTGGGTAATGCGGCAATTTGCGCCTGTACGTTTCCCGGCCGGCAAACATCTCCATCGATTCGAGGTTGTCTTCGACGGTTGGATAGTTGCCATTCAGTGCCCTATGGCTCGGCATGTCGTTAGTCAGTGATGAGAGTTGTAGTGAAGAACTGAAATATCGTCGCAAATCCGGATTCGCATTATTATTGTTCGCACAGACGGCTAATGACGAGCGCTGTCGGCCATAATTGGGTACTCGAGCCTGAAGTCCACAATAGTATAGATCGTCTGCACAAACAATACATTCATTTAATTAATAAAAAAAATAGTTTTAAAGTATTTTTTTGTTGAAACAATTTGTGCTTTAATTTGAATACAAATAGTTTAGTTGTTTTTACGTTAATGTAGTTCTGGTTATTTTTTTCGCTTTGTTTTGATTTTTTTGTTTGTTTTTGTTTTGTTTTATTTTAATTAAATTAAATTTAGTTCAATGTTAAAACTTTAGTGTCTTGTCTACCACTGGAAAACTTCCGTTGACTCAAATTTGCAATTGTATTGTAGTTGAGATTATTTTTTACTATTTTTCTTGATTTGTTTACTCAGAATTAGGTTAGGATTTGGTTTTATCTTTAAATTCTTTTTTTACACAAAAAGACAATAAATTGTCTTTTAGTCAATTATTCTTACGAATGAAGACTTGTTCTGATACTACTCTAAGAGATATAGAAATTAGAATTTTAATTGGTTAGCATGGAAGAAAGATCAAATTAAAGTGTTTCGTGTGAACAGTATTTTCTTTATTTCTCTTATTTTCTAACAATAAGAATAATTGTAATAAATAGGGATTTGTATAGACTTTGTAACACATTTTCTACACATTGTATATTATAAAGATATCCTCTTTTCTATCCAACAGTTTTCAAATACTATTCTCTAATTCTAAGTCGAGTGTAGGATAAGAGATGTTTAAATAGAAAATTATAAAAATACTAAAACAGGAATCAGCAAGGAAGGTGTTTAACACACATATATATTAAATTAAAAATTGGGTTTAAATTATTACTTATAATACCCCTTAAGCCTAATTGTGGTATTTGATACCAAAATTAAAATGATAAGCGTAATTTATTATAAATTATTATTAAAATTAACCCAATCTCGTATAATTTATTTTACTCTAGTTAGGTTAAAAGTATCTTGGCATGTTAAATGTTTGTCATTTGCAGCATTTCTGCATTAACTCTTTTTGAAGTTAGACAACCTTGATCATTGCTAAAATTAAAAGGGAAGTATATGCCTGTTTATATTGGATCTGAAAAATTAATTATAGCGTTTGAATGTGAGTTATGAGAATTTGAAGTTTTCGGGCTATGACCTCAATAGACGTTCGCGAAATATATTCGCATTTTTATGATTTATTAAATTTAATAATTATATTGTCTTTAGAGATGAAATACAATTTTCTGTTTTCCCAAAACGTGAGTCTAATTGCTATTATATCTGCGCTTTAATATTGATTGAGAGATAGGTTAACCAAAAATATTTAGTGAGTGTTAGGTTAATCTAAAATTCAACATGTGCAGTTTAATGATGCTAATGTTTTTTGGCAAAGATGCAATTTTATTAATATGTCTCGACTTGAGTGCGGAATTTGTGGCGAAAAAAAATTAAAATGAAAATCAATGTTAAATACATTCCTAGAAATTAGGCAAATGTTTGCATGACTTAGAAAAATGAATTTTTCAAGTTTTCCGATTCGACGTTTAGATAATTATAGCGAACAAGAAAGTTTTCAATATTGATGAATTGTTTAGATTTTTCTCTAGTTAATATTTCGCTGTAATTATCGGCCGATTTAATCGATTAAGACGTCATTTATTATGTAATTGTTATTAAATTTAATTGTAATTTCGAAAACCCTTTTCCTTTGAATATTTGAATACATTTGTTGTGTAATTTGAAACAATTTTCAATTTTAATAGTCGTTAATCGCTATTGTTTTGCTAATTGAATCAAAAATATTAAATAATAAATAAAATCATAAAATACTTATAACTATAGTGTTTCGAAATGCTTATTGAATTAATACTATTAAACGTGATTTTTCCGAATTAAAGCCATAATTAAATGATAAGATTTAGTTTAAATTTGCTTTTTATGCAAACCTTTAATTCGGTGCGAAATCGGCGCAAAGTTTTCGCATTCGAGTAATGCTTTTGTGTTATCTCTTCTCAGCGGCTGACTCGTCGATGAGAACGATGAGGAAGAGCTCGATAGTAGCGTCGAGTTATTCGAGTCTTTGCCCGAAGAGCTGAGCGCCGATTGTGTCGTATATTTGTTCAAATATTTTTGGTTTGTATTGTTTGTATTCAGTTTTTCCGATTCGATCGAGTGTTCAAATATCGTATTGAATGGTATTTTAGCCGTAAATTGTGATTTCAAGTAATCGATTGCAACTATACATCGAAAAAGTATTTTTAAAAAAGTAATTATAAGATCAAAGTTAAAAATAAAAACCTAATGAATATATAATTAGAACTAAAATGAATAAATTTGAAATTTTTGTATAAAAAATACTTAAACAAAATTAGCAAAGTAAAAATATTTGATAGATAATCTAGCTAAATTTATTTTGCAAATAAATTTAAAAACAAAACATAAAAAACTATCACGACTAAACTTATAATCGATAAAAAAAATACAAAATTAAATATAATTTTTATATATTTTACAATAATATCAAATGAATTCTATAAAACTATCTTTTATGTGGTTATTATGTTTGACTAAATTTGATCTAATTTGCAACTTGCTAGTAATTATAATAACTTGTAAAAAAATGACAAACCAATATTAATAAGCAGAATGTAAACTGGGTGATCTAACAGATTGCGGCATTCCTTAACGAAGGCCACACATGAGATGCACTGCATCTCGAGTTTACGTCTATCCGGATATGAGTTTCGCATCTCTTTATAGACCTCTGTTTGAAATTTTTTCATATCAAACAGTTTTAGCGATTTGTCTAATTCGATGCCAGACATCAATACACTGTTTGTGCGACTATTCGTGTGGTTTAAGTCGGTTACGCCACTGCTGTTGTTCGCACCAATATATACATTGCATTTGCCGATGCGTTTCACCAAAATGTTGCCTTGGTCGTCGATTTTTAGTTTAGCGCCCTTTTTGAAAATTAATTTTTGTTTGTTAGTTTGCTGAATAGTTTATTGATTTTAAAATTAGCGTGTTTTATTTTTTAAGGCAAACCCTTTTGATTATTTTGGTTAGATTTAGGTTGATAAATATTTAAATGTCTTTTTTCGCATTAATTGGAATAAAATAAACGTTAAATAAATTAGCAATAAAATTTTAGATAATATTTAATTAGCTTGAAAATTTTCTTTTCAGTTAATTGCTGGTTTTTAGCAATAATTATAGTTTTTTTGCATTTAACTTAATATGTTAATTTAATTCCGTATTATATAAAAGTTTCACTAAACTTAAAAATAAAAAAATTCGTTTAAAACAAAATTCTATAAACGATTGAAAAATATATAAATTTAAAAAACTGCTAAAAATTATAATTAAAAAATAAATATATTTTCAAAAAATGTTAATTTTAAAAATTATTTCAAAATAAACTTTAAAAGAATAATAAACTAATATATATTTAAATATAAATCGAAAACATGCTTAAAAACAATTAAATTGAACATGTGAGAACAATTAAATTAAAAACCAATTAAAAGCGTATTACAGATCCGATATATTTCTTAACGTCTTGTGTGAGACAATCGCGCTGTGGGTTCTGAAAGCCATTCAAACCGATCCGATAGCCATCGAAGCCGAGATCGGAGCCATTGATCGAGAGCACCTGTGCCCGCGCGTACGCTTTCGCAACCCTCCGGTTCCTTTCCATGACAATAATTTTAGCCCAGATTTCATCGTCGATTTGTTCCCATTTATTCAGTATTTCCTGTATGTGGTCCTAGAAATCAATTGAATTTTTTTCAAATCGATTCATTCATTAGATATTAATAAGAGTAATAAAAAATTATTTTTTTTCTATTGATTGATGAATAATTATTTTTTTACTACTTATTAATTTGTTTTATTAGATTTGCCTGTTTAATTGAATGTTTAGATTTAATTTCCTTTTTTTATTAGGATCAAGTTAATGTTTAGTAACTTTTTTTTAACATGAATGCATTTTTTTGTTGTTGTTTTTTTTATTATGTTTTTGATATATAAATATTTTATATATTTTTTTGTTTTGATTGACATTTGTGTTTAAGTTATGTTTTAATAGCAAGTTAGTACAAAAATCTATTTCAAAAAACCAATTATACGCCTCATTCCTCCGCTTAATAATCATTATTAACACTTTTAATGCATTGCTGTAACAAAATTTAATACTAATAATAAAGTAATAAAGAATCTTGACTTAAATCTTAAGTATCAAAAATAATATTACTAAATATCTTCATTATATCTTTATTGACATTCAATGTCTGCCTCTTTTATCGGTAGTTTAGCGCTAATTATAGACCAATCAGTCTATTGATAGTAATTGAGTTATAATTGTTTTTTAGATATATTTCAATATTTACAAACATTTTTAATAATAACTCAAATATTTTTCATGGTTCTTTATTACTCTACTTGTCGTTTACCCCTCTTTCCTCTCTTTCATTTCCCCTCACTCTTTCTCTATCTCACCTTTCCCCTGCTCTCTCTCTCTCTCTCATCTGCTCTCTCTCTCTCTCTCTCTCTTGCCCTCTCTCTCTCTCTCTCTCACCTGCTTTCTCTCTCTCTTCTGCTCTCTCTCTCTCTCCCTTCAAATATTGAAATATTGTTATTATTATTATTATTGTTGTAAATAATTGTCTGAGATTTTACGGAAGCATTTGTTAGAAAAAAATTGTTAATCAACGCAGAAATAAGAGCACAAATATTGTTAAACACTAATGAATATAATTATTAACGCGTTTTCCCGATTATCTAAAATGTCTTTTATTCTAACTCTTAATATCATTAGTGGTTTTCTGAAGATTCATTTTTAATGGTTTTTTCTCTCCAGGGAGAAAAATGTATATAATTTTCAATAGTCTTGATCTGATTCACACCAAAAATGTATTCAAAACTTTTTTTTTGGCTGAAAAAATATTTTTGCAACAATTGTTGTGTAAATTCTGTGAATGAGAAATATGCGTAAAAAACAATAGACAAACATATAGTCGAAAGTCAAGGCTTTCCGAACAAATAGCCCGAAGTTTGGTTATACATAAATAATAATTTGCTTAATGTATCCACCTGAATTTTTTTCACACTTAGATTGTCGATTTTTTTCTTATTTTTTTGAATATTTCTAATTAAGTCGCAAAATCAACTGAAAACTTTTGGCAAAAAATAGTCTCATTATTAAACTATATCTATATCATTAGTATGAAATATTTTTGTTTAAATAATCATGGTGATAAAAAATATTTAACTATAAACAATTTATTTTTATCGATTGGTGATTTATTTTAGTTATTATTTTATGTATTTCTTCTTAATTATTGTTTTTTGTCATTTTGATAAAATTTGATAAATTGTTTGCAATTATAAATATAAAGGAATTTTCAATTGATAAATAAAATCGTTTAAACAAACTGTTTACATTTTAATTGACATATTATTACACTTGTGTTGACTTGATTATTTTACGATTGTTATCTTATCTAATATTTTTCAATGTGATTAAGCATAAGTTTGAAATAAAATTTGGTTTAACTAATAGTTAATTATTAGTAATTACCTTAAATTTGTCATTTTTTAACTTTAATAGTTTAACATATATTAACCTTAATTAATATGTATAGTTTTAGACAAAAACTTTCTCGTTAAAAATTTTTCGAACATATTGAATTTCAATTGATTGACTTAAAAATGTGTAATTGTTATATAATTTAAAGTTAATATGTACTTAATGGCTTATTTTTGAATAAATTAATCTTGATGAATTTTTTTCACCTAAATATCAGCATATTATATTTAAATTATTTTTTAATTTGTTTACAATTAAACTAGACAAAAAACAAATAAAAATAAAATATTTAACTATGCTCATAATTAAATAATAAAATTAATTTTTAACAATTAAAATAAATATTTAATAATATAAATTAAATATAAATTTTAATTATTTACAAACTATAATAATAAAAAACAAATAAAAGAAGAAAAATTGTCACAAAATTTTTTCTTGTTTAAATTATATTTATTTTCATTATATTACAATTTTAAAAATGCGAAATTAATTATTTAAAAAATTACTATCTAGTTAAAAAGAATCGAAACTCACTTTAAATAGTTTGTCTTTACTGTTCCAAAAGTTTTCGTCGCATTCATAAGGATTGCAATGACTTCTATCGCTAAGCACTTCATGCGATCGCGATATGATTCTCCGACGGCTTATCATTATTAGTGTTTTAATTAAACAAATTTGATATTAGCATAAAAAAGAGCTAGTTCATAAACAAAATTAATTGACACAGTTCATTCAACACGTGAGCAAACACTATTCTAATTTTGACCTTTGATCTCAAATCAAAACACAATCAAAAATACTATTAAGAAAATAGTAAACAAAAATCAATTAAACTTATGGTAAATGAAAAAAATAGTTTTTAACTCTTTTTACTGATAGCTCAGTCACAAACACACATTGAATGTCTTGAAAAGATTGTTTAAATTTCAAGTTTAAACTATTTGATTAACAATTTTTTTTTGTTATAGTCGGAACAGTTTTAAAAAAAGCAGAAATTTGACAAGCTTGCTGACAAGCTAGCTGAGAAAAAGCACAAAAATACTATTGAATAGCGTTGTGAAAAAAGCCCATCTTTTCATTAGAACCACTGAATTGTATGTTTGAAAACTGACAAATAGATTGAGTGCAGCAGTGGTTGACTGTATTGAGTGGCAACTCATCCACAACTATGTATTGGATTGAAAATCGTATAACAAATACGTGAAAAAAAGTTGTCTTAAGTTTTTCTCAAACATGTTATTAAAACTGGGTTAGTGGCCGATCCTAAACAGCCGGCGCTCTTATTATTTAATAGCATAGGCATTGGCATAGCGTAAACAATTGATACGATTTACTGTCAACTCGTCTTTTCAAGTAATTCAATGACAAATTGTTTTGATTAAAAAAAACAATAATATTGTCTAATATAGAAAAAACTATATTTAATATGTTTTTTGTTAATCTCTTTCAAAATTATTTTTATTAACTTTCATATAATTGCTTTTTTTAACAAGCATAATTTATTGTTGCCTTTTTTAAGTTATCAACAGGAAATTTAAATAAATTTTACTAGTTTGTATAATTTTGTTCTAGTTTAATTTGAATTGTCTTCAGTGTTAAAAAAAAGTTATTTATTGATTAGAATAAGAAAATAGGTTTTTAAATATTAATTTTAAAAGCAAATGCAAAATTAGCTTGCTTAATTAATTATACGGATGTCTTAAATGTGGATAATTTGTGCGATTGTTTATTTTAAACTCATTTATTATTTCTATTTTAGCGATTAATTAACTAATGAATAA
>JAQFXP010000521.1:0-28466 GCA_034693685.1 Belba bartosi
ACAAGTTTAAACTTAAAAATAAAATTTAGAATTGCATAAATACATATTTCTACCTTGCTAATTTTTAAGCTAATTACTGGTAATATTTAGTTAACTATTAACAACTTATTTATTCAAAATAACTTTAATTCAACTTTTCTTAATACAAAACAAGCTAGGTCTATTTATAATTACTAACTTTGAATAAATGTTGCAATTTTGGTAAAATTGAGCAAACCAACTCAAAGCCCCTACAAAACTGTAACAGTATATTGATGCATTATATTTTACATTAATAAATGTTTATGATATCTGTTTATTGCAATAAAATTTTAAAACTAGTTTCAGATAGTAATTACTAAAACAATAATCAAAAATTTAATAATAAAGATAATTTTAAATAATACAATAAAAATTTTTGTCAAAACACTTTATTAAAAAAATTATCTTACATACCGTATTGGAATACAATTAGCATTACAAATAACAAGCGTTATGACAAGCATAAATGCACTTGCAATACTTTAATTTAAAATTTCAAATTTAAATTATGCATAATAGCTGGTTCTAAAGAATAAAATAAAATTTCGGGGCAAAATACTAGCATAAAAAATTGCATAGTATGCTAAAACATATTTAGTTTAAACAACAAATGAGTTTATTCAAAAACCGGTTTTTAGTTTTGGAGTTCAACAGAGTTCAAACACGCTACTTGACTGTAATGCAGCAAAATAGAAAAAAAATTTATCGACGGTAAAATCTGGCCATAATTTATTGCCAAAGTCTGGAAAAAAAATTTGGCCAAAAATTTATGCTTGGTAAACACCCTCGTACTGTAGAGCATTAAAATTGAAAAATTGAAAAAAATTACCGACGGTAAAATCTGGTCACTGGCCGCTGGCCATTACCGGTTTAAAAAACACCCTTGTACTCTAGTGCAACAAAATTAAAAAATTGATGAAAAAAAAAATTTACCGACGGTGAAATCTGGTCAGCGGCCAGCGTCCACCACCGCTTCGGAAAACACCATCGGACTGTACTGCATCAAAATTAAAAAAGTGAAAAAAAATTACCGACGATAAAATCTGGCCAGCGGTCACTGGCCACCACCGCTTCGGAAAACACCCTCGTACTCTTGAGCGAGTCCACCTAAAAATTCCACCTAAAAAAAATTTTTAGCGGTGGAAGTAAGATGGAAGTCAGATGGATTTTAGGCCAGGGAAAAAGTTGGGTTTGGGTTTGCGTCATCCAAAAATAGGCTTGCACTCTTGAGCAACTAAATTTTACGTGAGAACGCACGTGAAATCGGGAAATCAACGTTAAATCCGGGTTTTAATTTGGTTTAACATGGGAGTCTATGGGAAAAAATGCACGTAAAAAAAATTTTTCAACTTGCGTGACGATTTCTTTCACGTGCGTGTCACGTGCGTGTCAGGCGGGTCTTGACCTAAAGTACGTCTCGAATTAACATGGGGTTCAATGGGAAAAATCCCCCTCCATAAAGTACGTCTCGAAAATAGACTCACACTTTTAGGCGATGTCGGCCATCTTGAATGGTACTCCATACACTAGAAACTACTCATATTATAAAACAAATAAAAAATAAATTTAATTAAAAAAATTAAACAATATTATTAAATAAAGTAGTTGTCGAAAGTCTGATAAATACGCTTATTTTTAAAAGAGTTTTAAACATGATAATCTCATATGATATAATAGAAAAATGTGCAAAAATTATTATATTAACTGTAATATTTAAAAAGTTTTACTTATTAAAAATACAATATCATTTTTACAGTTTATGAATTTTAGTTTATGACACAAAAAGATGTTTAAAATATACACACTAAATTTTCATAAAATTATCAAATAGATTTACTAATTTGTTAATTTTAACATAATACTTATATTATGTAATTAAATAGATTAATCAAAAATCGGTAAATGATTTGCTAATAAATGAAAAATTGTAAAATATATTTTTAAAAAATAGATTTTATATGCTATTTTTCGATTCTGAAATTATTATACATTATGTATATAAATGATTTATATATTTTAAACATCATTCCCTATTACAAGAAATTTATTTATATAAATATTTTATTTAATTATCATGTGTGTTAATAAAAATAATAAAAATATCTCGTTTAGTTTGTTTGTAAATTGTGTTTGAAACTCATAAACTGTAAAAGAACATATTGCCTTTTTAACTGGGCATAACTTTTTATAAAAAAGAATTTAAAAAATAATTTTTGCCCATTTTTATGCTTTTATCATGATTAAAATTATTTAAAAAATAAACATTTTAATTAATCTTCCGACAACTTCTTTCTAAAACATAACGAAATAACAATACAGTATTATATAAGCATATAAAATATTATCCAACAAATTGGATTCATCTAAAATTTTCAATCTTTCTGGTTAATATATATTGGTCTGACCGAAGTTGGTTCAACTGTTAAAATAACAAAAAGTCATTGACTTCTAATCAAAGATGTAATTTGTTTTTCTAATTGTAAACTTTGAAACAAAAATTTTCAAAAGTCTAGATATTGATAATATTTAACTATGATGATGATGGCAAAGACCTTACATGTGATGTGTTTAATATTTTATTTTGGTTAACTGTATATTTAATAAAATGGTTAAACTAATTAAAATTTAAATTAAAAAATAAAACTTTATTTAAAACTGTAAAACAAATTTTATTTTAAATCTTAATATTGTATTTTAAATATGTTTTTAAATTTGGCCACCTGTTCGAGCAAAAATTTTATTTTGTAAGCTTTTCTAAAATTTGAATCTTAAACAAATTCTAAACTCAGAAAAACATATTTAAAATTTTTTTTAAAACTAGAAATGTTTAAAAAAAATAATTTTTGAAATTTTGAATTTATAATAGCAAAAATAAAAAATTTCTCAATTTAAAAACAGAGATTGAGAAAATCGGCCGATCCAAAGGTGGGGTGTCAGAAAAGGTGTTTTAAAAAATATTGGCTAAAAACCTAAGGGATTATTAGGGGAGAAAATTTTTCAAATATGCGAATAAATCTCATATATATACGATAAAATATTTTTTAATTTAACTGGATATAAACTGAATTTAAACTAATATTAGTTAATTTAACTGGAATTAAACGGGATTTAGCACTAATTCAGGAAAAATTTCTTAATTTTGGTCAAAGAACCCCAAATATTTGCCGGTCACTTTCGGCGGAATTCAAAAAGTCGAGAAGGTTAACTTTTTCGCAAATGAATTTAAATGCAACGACAGATAAATCCAAATTTTCAAAATTAGGTGAGGTTTTTGACTCATCCCGCCCTCTTCTCAATCTGTGCTTAAAACAAATTTGTTTGTTAAGTCATTTTATTTTGAAATCAGTCTAACCTGTAAATTAAATCTGAAACTATAATTAAATTGTAAAAGAAAATATTTATAATAAATAAATTTTATCATTAAAATTAAAATAAAAAAATTTTACATTTGTAATAATTAAATTTTTAACAAATTTAAAAGAGTTATTCAAATTGATTTTAAATTCTATAATCATTTTTTTGCTAATTTACAATAAAATATTTAATATATTTAAAATCTGAATAAACAAATAGCTATTTTAGACTTTAAAACTAATCATTATTTTCTGAGTTGAATGCCGGGCCATTTCCGGGCTAATTTTAATGGACGTCTAATATTTAATTTTAAAGCTAGATTAAATCTATTAAAACAAGCCGTTACACTTTTAAATAAGTTATGAAGCTTTAAAATATTAAATATAAATATAGTAGGTTAAAATAAAATATAAATAAGTTATGTAAATTTAAAATAACAATTAATAAATTAACGAAAGACAAAGTCAGGATTAATAATGATGTTTAATTGATCAGTTTTTGCTTATAATGACATATAAATTTTTTTAACTGTAACAATTTATGCACAAGTGTTTTTATTTTTATTTTTTAATATTGAATTACAGTATAATGACATATTTTATATTAAAATAAAGAATGAGGTATTGCCTAAAATAAATAGTAAATTTGCATGTTGATATATAAATACAATAAATGATTTATTTTTGTTTTACAAAACCAGAAAATAGACCAAAATATGAATCAAACCAAAAAAGAAAAAAATAAACGAAATGTAGAATATAATGCAAAATTAAGTGAAATATATATTATATTCAAAATTTAATTCAATTGTTTGGTGTAAATTATATTTATTATGTTGGGATTAAATTATAAATGTTTGCAGAATTGAATTAATTGTGAATAAACACACAAAGTATGCGAATAGATATTATTTAATCAAATGGCCATGACAAAAACAACGCTTTGATTTTTTAACAAAAATTTAAAGAAATATACAACTCAGATTATTTTATATCTTAATGTTTTAAAATATGTTATTACTCTTTGTGTAATAATTTGTAATGATATTTAAACTAACAAAACTTTAATGTTAAATATACTTTGTATCTGTAACAATAATTTAGTTAAAATATTTTTTGATAATTATTTTTATAATTAAAATTAAAGCGCGAAAAGTTTTCAAATTAATAAGTTAATTTTTAAATTAATATTAAACAGTCATTTATATAAGTTTTTAAATTTGTAAAAATAAATTTTATCAGTTGTATGAAAACAATAATTAATTTAAGCAATTTTTATTTGTACTGTAATTATGTTTACAGAGAAACTTGATAAAAATAAATTTAAATATTAAAATATAAAAGTATTTCTTCTCTATTGTAGTAGTATTTTTTAATTGTTGTTTACAACAGGATTGCAATAATTTATATAAACGAAATAAAAGTTAATTACAGTTTATTTGTTCATAAAATTTTATAATCTATTATTTCGTTTGCAAAAAATTATAAAATATTATTTGTTTATAGCTTTGGAAATAAAAAAAACAACAATAAATTTATTCAAAAAATATTTTATAAAATGCAATATTAATTTAATTAATAAATTTAAATTACACAATTTAAAAACTTTCAGCAAATATTTAATCAATAAAAATAAAAATTTTAAATAAATAATTAAAATGTTTGATAAATATTATAGAAACTTTAATACGGAAAATAATATATTAAATGTAAGTGAATGCATAAATAGAAACAAAATCTAATATACAATACAAATTTAGGCCGGCAATTTTTCGGTCAAAATTAGAAAATTTTCCTAAATCCGGTTTAAATCCAATTTAAATCCATTTAAATTAAGTAAAATTTTATTGTAAATATAAATGTATATTGAGCGTTTTTAAAAATTCTCTCCCCTGATCCCCTTAAATCGGCCGATTATCTCGATCCCTAATAAACACTCAATTAAAGTATAATTTTAAGACTTAACTTCAAACAATTATTAAAACAGAGTTTATACTATAATTTTATTTTTATACTAAAATCTATAGTAGATTATTAGAAAATATAATTGCGTAATATTTGATTTATAAGAAAAAAATATAAAAAAATTTTATGAAGTAATATATTTCCGGAATAATATCCACAAAATATTAAATATGATATTAGAAATGAATGAGTATAATGCCATAAGTTATTAAAGCCTTATTACAGTAGTTTGTAATAAATCTTTAAAAGCGTTAGTTCTGATCATATTTCTATCACATAGGAAAAATTTTTGAATTAAATTTTAGTTGGACATTTGTAGTGCAATTAATACAAAACTTTTACAATATAATTTTACATTAAAACAAATTTATAAATAATATATATTAGTATTTAATTTTAATTTAAAATATATAAGATATAACAAATTATATTAGGATTTAATCTATATAAAACTACAATTACTGTATTTTAAAAAATTAAACTGTTTAATTTGCGTATATAAGTTAAATATTTATCTTTTAAAACTCACAATAAATTTTAATAAATAGTTTTATTTATTATTTCAATTTGTGTACAATAAATTAGAAATAATATTAATAACTAGATAATAAATACAATGGATTATATAGATTTATTATGCTTAAAAGAAAAGCTAATAATTAAACCTTTAATTCACTGTTGAATTATTGGTAAATATTAGACCATCAGCGAATATAATAGGGCTAACAGCTCTAAATATAAAGACGTTGCTTAGCATCTTACAATAAAGCTTCTAGCTACGTGCTTATGCTATATACTTAATTCATAACTTAAGTTACAATAAAATAATTTATACTTTAATAATAATTGTTTATTTTCATAAATTTTCACAAATATCAACAAAGGTGGCCAAAGGATAAGTGTTTGTTAACTTTTATACCATTGGTTAAACATACAAAAACAAAAAAGATCAGCCTTAGGCCTATGTATACACTGTTTTTGTATGTTTAGTTAACATTTAAAATTTTAATTAACTCTTTTGAACTATGATATCTTGCCACATCTAAATATCAATATTATAAATGTAACAAAAAATTAAAAATTATGTTTTATTTGACATGAATTTTACGAATTAACATCTTAACTACGTATACAATAGCAAAAGTTGACCCAGCTAGTACATTAGTTTATTGTAAAAAAAAGAAATAAAAGTTTATATTTCTTCAGCTTAGCATTAGACAAATGTTTTGGTATATTAAAATAAAATATATTTTATTTCATGTCCAGTAAGTTTGATGATTTATAAAAGTGAAATTATAAAATAAAAATTTACAAAATGTTCACTAAAATGAAATACTAACAAGTAACAAATATAAGTAAACTTGTTAAAAAGTGATACGCGTATCAGTATATTCAAACGTTCTTTGTAATCTTACAATTGCTTTTGACCATTTGTTTGTAACAATTATTTTATTTCAAACATCTGTGTTTTATTAGATTATTTTTAAAATTTTGTTCAATTGACAAAAACATCAAAAAATAATGTTGTCTTGGTAACCCAAATGGATAAATAATAATACAAAAATTTATCTAAAATTTTTATAATAAATATAATTACAGTTTTATATAAAATATTAAATATAAACTTAAATTCTATTGTATTGTATAATATTATTTAATCCAAAATAACTAAATTTAAACTAAATTCAGATAAATTTAACATTAAATTAACTCAATATTAAACTAATTTAACATTAAATTAAAATAATTTTCCATGAGCTTTTGCTTGCAATTTTAGAAAATAAAGTACACAAATAAATAATAAATTTATATTCTCAAAATAAATAAAAATTTGATCTGATTTTTAAAATTCTGCTTATTCGATGTTTATCCTAAATAAAAATCTTATCCTGTGGCTATCCGTTTATATTAGAAATAAAAATATTATTTTATTATTTATAAATAAACATCTTATTTTACAGTGTTATATTGTAAGAATTCAAAGAACGTTAATTGATAAGTTTTAACGTTAATTTTTTCGCTTGTAACATTCTATTTTGTATGACTAAATGTTTAAATAATAACTTCTAAAATCTAGTTTTTTTTATAAATTTTTATTATATATAAATAATTACAACTACTTAACATTTAGTCAACATGCGGCAAATATTTGTGCACATAGTATTAACTTTACTTTTATATTGTATTTTGTGTTTAATTAATACAATATAATATTTTCCTATAAGCGATGTCTCCAGTATTAACAATATCTGAAGTTATTTATTTAAACAATACAATTTAATATTACTTATATTTTTTCGTAAAATATTTTTATAAATAATTATAATAAAAATTAAAAAGAATAATAAATAAATTCCCTGAAACAAATACTCAATTTATTTTTTTGAAAAAAATGATATTTATTGATTTTTTATTATTTCTTGTTTTAAATTAAGATTTAAAATTTTAAAATTAAAGTTATAAAACATATTAAAAATAACATTTATTAGTTAAATTTATTTAGACAATTTTTATTAATTATATTTAATTATATTTTTGAAAGTATTTATTTATTTTTGCAAAATTAATTATAATGAAAATAATATGACAATACCTGACTGGGTTGAAATCCTTTATTGTGCAAAAAACAATCCCAAAATATAATAAAAAATAAGTTTTTAATAATATATATAAAATTTCTGTAAAAATTTTTAAAACTCAAATTTTACAAAATTATTTTCATTATTGTACTAGTACTTTTTCAATTAAATAACAGCTTTACTAATTATTTGATTTAAATCAAAAATTAAGCAATTAAACTGTTAATTTAAAAATAGATTTGAAATATAAAATTTATCTAGTTTTTGAAACATGTTATTTTTAATACCAAAACTGATTGTCCAACCAATAATTAATGTTCATTTACATTCAACATTTTTACTTTTAACTTAATGTTAAAGTTACAGTTTCATATTAATTGTGTAGATAAAATGTGCTAGATTATTAATATATTATTTTTAAAAAGTAAATGTTTGCAAATTGTTTTTAGTTTATTAAATTACAACAAGCATATTTAATTTGTAGCAAATTTATTACATTATTTAATTGTGTATCTATTTTTATTAATAAATAAAATTACTATTCTTAAATTATTAAAGTTGCTTTGTTTATTATAAAATAATGACAAACATTTTTTGTTTATTTAAAATTTAACAAAAACATTAATAGAATTATTAAATTCTAATAATTACAATAAAATAAATTAAAATTTTTGTGTTAAACTTAAATGTTCATCTTAATCAAAAATGTTATATAATTATTTTAAATTACATTTTTAAATAAAATCACACAGAATAAAATTTATTATAAAGTTTTTAAGTTAATAGTTATATATTAATATAATAAATTTTAATAGAAAAAATTAGCATCTACAAAATAAAACAAATTATTTATCAAAAAACAAACAACAAAATTATTTTTTTTAACTTATTATTATTTTATCCATTTAAAACAAAAATAAAATTTATTATATTTATATTTTTAATCTCTTTGATACACTTTAGAAAAAATTGTAAAATTTATAAAACTGAAAAAAATTGTTTTTATATTCTAACATTTATAAATTATATATGTTGAAAAGCAAAAACCAAACTGACATATTAAAACATAATTTATTAGTACTTTAATAACTGATGTAGTTTCCTATGCTTTTAAAAATTTTTAAATAAATATTTATACTAATGTAATAATTTTATATTTAAATTTATGATAAAATTTATATTTTAAAAAATTGTTTTTATTAATTAAAAATGTCAGCACTATGTTAAATAAATATTTTTTATTTTAATTTTAATTTGTTTGAAATTTCTAGTTAACTTTATTGAATATTAATATTTTTAGTTTTTTATCTAAAATATTATTTGTTTTTATAAAACTTAATTGAAAATATTACAATGTGTGCTTTGCCGACTAGTTCTGTAATTTTAAGGTTTGTTCAAATAGTATCGATTCACAAACACCTGAGAAAGAAATGTGGTAACAGTTAATCACAATTAAGTACATTTAAACAAATTTAATTCTAAATAACAATAAAAAATAAATTATTTGCATTACAATAGACTTTAATTAAATTTAGCCATTTAAATTGTTAGATAATTAGAAATTAATTTATTATATTGAATATCAAATAATATACAATGCAATCAATAATTATTCAATCTTTGATTAGAAATAATTACAAAAATATAAATCTTTAAATACTCTGAAAAAAATTTGGTTAAAATATTTCAAAATTTATTTATATTGTAAAATAATATAATATTTCAAAATGTATTCAAAATGTTAGCTATTTTTTCTTTGCGTTTTACAATTCGTATGATAAAATTATTTTCAGAATTAATAAAAAAAAATTCTTAAATAATATTAAAAAGTGTCATAGTAAAAATAGCTACTTTAAGCGTATTAATGATATTAAACAGCACTTGCTTTAGCCATTGTGTTATAAATTAAAGCATTATTTTTAAACTAAATTATTTAAAATTAATTTTAAAATTTTTTTAATAATAAAAATGTTTTACTTTTCGTTCACAATGATATTTGTTTTAACTAATTTAAGCTCAAAATCATATAATTAAAAAATTTTAATTAAAATATGCACATCACTAATTTGTTATTAAATTTTTCTTATTAAAAATTAAACAATTATGAAAATTACGTTTAAATATATTTAAAAATGTAAAAAGGTAAAATTTTATTGTGTTGTTATCATTAAAAGTTACATTAATATCTTCTTGATGATTTGAGCACCAATAACATAGTCATTATTAAACACATCACAGATTGTAACAAAAAAGATAAATTCAATACAATATTTATTTGCGCTCTTCTATCGATTGCTCATTAATATCAATCCGCGCTAACCTTACAGTTCTGTTGGAAATGTTTTTAGTATTTATTAAGAATTACTGTTTTATAGAATGAAAACATATAATATATGTTAGAAAATGTAATCTATCTAAAATTGACAGTATATCTTTATAAAATATTATTTTGACATTTTTTATATTAATATATTTTAATTAATTATTTTTGGTTAAGATTAATTGGTTAAAAATACAATATTAATTTTATTTGATAACTTGATTGTTTTATATAATAATTTTTGTTCAAATTAAAAACAATAATTAATTACAAATTAAAAATGTAAAAAAGTAAACATATAATTTTAATATCTTATGTATATATATATAACTATAAAAATTTAATTTATTAATTTAATTTTTGAAATAAAATATATATTATTCAATACTTTTGAATAAAGAGTTTACAGAATATACTACATATTGCGAACAAATTTATTTGAAAAATAACAATGATATTTCCGTTCATTTGTCATTAAATTTATGATTTTATTTTTTTGACCCAAATATCAAAAATAAATTTTATTTTTATTAATAAAAATGATCGAAAAAACATTTGAATTATTTACAGTAAATTAAACGTAATTTATTTCACTGTTGTATTATCGAATCTATTTTTGTAACTAATGATTATTTCCGTAATGTGTGTATTCGTTATGTATTATTTCGGGCATATAATTAATTCAAGCTTATTGTATCACAACAAAATCGATTAGATCATTATAAGCAAAATACATTTTATCTTGATCATAAGTGAAAAGGTAAATTGAGTAGAAATGTATTTCTTATTCAAATGTATAGTTTGGTGAATTAATATTTTTGTGTTAATAGAATTTTTTTTATTATATTTCACTAATTTTCTATTAATTTATTATGCTATTTAAATAAATTTTTAATATTTTAAAATTTAATTTTAATGCTATTTGTTGTTTTTTTAAATATATTTATTTAAATTTTAGTTAATTTTTATTTAAAATAACTTGTTTAACAAATTTATTTTTTAATAATAATTTTATTAGTAGATATTAAAATATTTTATAATGCAGATCTAAAATAATATAACACTTATTAATATAACATTTATTTTTAATTTTAACTAATTTAATAATAATCAGTAAATCTATGAAATGTTTAAATTTTGCGCTCAAAAATTCAATTAAAAGTTGTACTAGGTGTAAGAACTTTGCTATATAATACAGTAGTGAAAAATTTGATTAAAAAATTGATAACTATTTTTTAATTTTTAAACTTTGACAATTAAAATTGCTATATGTTTTAAAATTCAAAATATTTGTCACTAACTTTTATTATTTAATTAATATGCATAAAAGAAATATTTGCAATGTATTATAAATGCTAATACACTGTTTTTATTTGTTTAATAAACAGTTTTGTGTTAATAAACACTTTTTAAACTCTAAAACATATCGCAACTTAAATTAATAAATATGTAAACTTTTTATTTTTATTTATAAGACATAAATGTTTTGAATAAAATAATAGTTTCAAACACGTAGTCAGAAGCAACTTACAAGATTACAAAGAACGTCTTCATATACTGACTCGCAAGTCAGATTTTGCCAGGTCTAATAATCAGGTTTAGCCAAGTTTAAAAATATAAAAATTAAAATTAAAGTTTGATTACTTATCTAAAAATTTACCAACAAGCAAATATGATGAGTTGAGTAAGTTATACTTTCGTTTAAAACTTTTTATAAAATAATTTAATAAGAATTTTAATATTGATTCTTAATTTTAAATTCCATTTTAATTCTTAAATAAATTTAGTTATTATTAGACATGAGAAAAATAATACCTAGAAAGTTTTAATTGTTGCACGAAGTTGTTTGTAATAATTAAATAGTAAGCGAGATTTAGATTTAAGAATTTACAATTCATTTTAACATGATCTTTAAAACTAAAGTCTATTATCTCTTATTTCAATATACGCTGTATAATAGAATTTTAGTCTAAGTTAAAATGAATTGCTAATTCTTAAATCTAATTCTCGCGCTTAAGTTAATTATTATAACCAACTTCGTGCAACAATTAAAAGTTTTTAAGTATTATTTTTCTCAGGTCTAGTTATTATATATAACAAATTATATGCAATATAACAGTTGATAAAAAATAAAAATCGAAAATATTTTAGAGCAGGAATCAAAAAAATTAGCCGATTCAGGAAAAAATCAGGTGGAATATTTTGTTCAAAAAACCCTCAAAATACTTATATACTTATATATTTATATATAAATTTAATTTAATTTATTTGGATTAAACCGAATTTAGCAACAATTTAAAGATAATTTAACAAATTTGAATTAAAACCCCACAAATTTTTGGAGGATATGCCTTTCTCAATCCTTGTATTTAAACAATAATTGCAAAATACAATTTGTCAATTCTATTACTATTAAAAAAAATAATAAATTAAAATTTTTGTTTAAAAATTATCATAAAAATTAAAAATATAAATATATTATATAACTAATTACAGATAATAAATAACCCAAAAGGCGTTTACTAAAGTAGAATCGGATTACTAAAGGTCTAAATTTGTTATTGAATTTATGACAAACATTAGAAAAACCTTTCGATAAACTAACCAAAACTTTATGTTATCTAAACCTAAAGTAAATTCTTGTAACCGAGAAAACATTTATTTATATTGATTACAAACCATTAACTTTCTTTCGTTTATCTATTTAGGAAATTGTTGTTTATTTATATTTTTCTATATAACTGTATATAAAATACAATTTTTTATTTTGTAATTAAAATAGAAAAATCATTACAATTTAATCAAATACAAAAAATTCAATTAAAATTTTTAAAAAATTAATTTAAATAATTTTATAATTTTGTATTTTTAGGTGTTTAAAAATTTATTAAATTTTATTATGATATATTAAACTAACAATGTAATTTTTTTATAATCAAACAAATTTATTATTAAAACATAATTTTTATTGTGTTTATTAAATTGAAATATATTGGGTTGTTTCAAAATAAATTAATTTTATTATTCTTAACTTGTTCAATATTCATTAAATTGAAGCACAAAATATAAATTAAAATATTTAGATAAAACACAAAATAACATTTAATAAATAAAATAACAAAGCATAATTTAAATTGCTTAGATTATAATTTTAAATTGTGTTTTATTTAGAAAACTAAATAGTATAATCAAAATCAAAATATCTTTAAAAATTTTTTAAATATTTTTATCAATATTTTAAAACTTTTAATTGCTAATTGCTGTTTTATTATTAATTCCATACAAAAAATAAAAAAACATAAATTCAATACAATATTTATTTTCGCTTTTCTATTGACTGTTCATTAATTTCAATCCGCGCTATCATTACAGTTCGTTTGAAAATAATTTTTATTTTGTAAAAATGCATTTTTAAGATATAAAATAAATATTATTTTTTTGTGCAAGTTATCTTTTTAAGTAATTGAAGCATATTTATTTAATAATTTATATTAAAAGGTTGTTTTCTTTTTATATTTTATGAATAATTTGCCAAACAAAAAAAATCAATTTAAATCTATTATGCAAATAAATTAATGACAATTATTTTAATATATAATAAATTTGTATTAAATTTGTATTTTAATAATTTTGCAAAATTTAAGTAAAATTTTATATAAATTACTTCAAATACTATATGTAAAATATGTTTAATATATAAAATTCTAATATGACAACCATTACTAGAGCAATGATTAATGTAATATTTTTTGGTTATATAAATAATTATGAAATATAATGTTAGAAATCATTCAATTCAAAGAATTTGTGAATTTTTAGATAATATTGTCACTAATATAATAACTATAATATTTATATTAATAATAAAAAGTATAAAAATATTTTATACAATAATATGTTAATATTTTATCCTGGCAGTTTTGAAAAATACATATTACATGTATTTATATTTATTAAATAATATATTCATGAGAAATTTATTTAAATAAATTTTATATTTTATAATATAAACTAAATTTATTTGGCATTAATTTTTATATTAAATTTGGACTTGTTGTTTTTTAAAACAAATTTTAATGTTATCTAAAAATATTAATTTGATATCAATTATAATATAATTTAAAAAATTAAACAAAAGCATAGACAAAAACAAAAACAATAAAACACAATAACGCTGACTCAGCTCAATAATTAATTAATTACAAATGTTAAAACTGAAAAATAGCATGTTTATTACAATACAAAAAATGGAAAAATTCATAAAAAATTATGTCATTATTTCAAACATTTTATTAAAAGATATATAAACCAATCTTGAGCGTTAATAATATTATATTATTAGCATATTTATTTTTACTTGAATAAAATGAAAAATGTTTACATATTATATTTTAAATCTAGATAAATTGTTGAAAATTAAAATTTAAAAAAATTATTTGAAAAACTTGTAAATAAATTTTATCAACAATTAAATAATTTACTCAATGTGTTTCTATAACAGAAATTTTTTTCTATACAGTAGTAATTTAATATATAATATATATAAATTTCCACATTTAATTTGTTTCATATAAAATTGTCAACCAATTCTAAATTCAAACAATGTAAAAAATAACTGGATATGTTCTGAGTGTAGTGCTGGCAAATGAAAATTGCAAAATGCGAGATTTATGCCGAGTTCGGCGAGTGTTGGCTCTTGAGTTGTTTTGTATATAATCTTAACAAACAGTCATTGACTCGCTATAGAATTGAAGGCGAAATTTGTTGTTCAATCTGTTACTGATGGCTGCTTTAATACATTTGACCATATTAAAAATCACCAATCACACACACACACACACACACACACACACACATACACTATAATTTTTTTTTGTTAATACTTATTAAAATATTTAACATAATTTTAATTTAAAACACAAAATTAAACTGGAGTTTAAACTGTAAAACAAATAATAGTTTAGTTTTAAATATTGTTCTTAAATGGATTATTAAGCTTGAGTTTTGAAAACTTTGATTCAGTTAAAAAAATATTTATTTTTAATCTAAATTTATAATAATATTTATGATAAATAATTTTTTAATATTTAATTTTATATTTGTTTTTCTTAGATTTTACCAAACGTATGAAAAATTACTGTGAGCGATAAAATTATAAAGCATTGAAATTTATTTAAAATAAACATGTTAATAAAAATTAAATTAATTATTAAAAATTATTGTTATATTTTTAATTATTTTATTGTTGAAGTTTATTTTCTAAATATATAATATATTATCTAAAGTTTGAAATAAAAAATTATTTTAATAAGTTGTAATTTAAATTTTTTTATAACATTTTTGATTACATTTATAAAAATGTAATAAGTTACAGTTTACTAAAAAATAATTTTGTTTTAAAACAAAACTGTATAAATACAAAATTTTATTTATTTATTTATTATGTTAAAATATAATACATATTTATAATTATTTTTGCAAAACGCATATAAAAATTTGCCTGCAGGTGTTTAATAAAAAAATTCCAATTTAATGTAATTATTAATAAATTTTAAATTAAACTATAAATATAATTAAAATTTTTAATGCTAATTTGTTTTAAAATACAATAATGTTTTTTTTAATATTTAATAAAATATTTTTTATATATTAAAATTAATCTTTTTTATAGTTATCAAATATAATAAATAAAAAAATTTTATATTAATTTAATAGTTAAATAAATTATTATCTAAAAAATTAAATTAAATCTTTTTAAAATTAATTTTTATAATTAAAACAAAATTAATGTTTAAATAAAATTTTATTTTATAGATTTTTAAAACTTATAAAAACTAAAATTTTTTTATTAATATTTTTATTAATAAATATTAAATTTACAAAACATGATTGATGCATTTTATTTTTGTTTTAACAAAAATAACAAATAATATATAAATTCAAATAAATATAAAAAATTATATTTTCAAATAAATATAAACATTACTCATAAATAAAATTTATGCATAATTTAACAAGTGTATTTTTATGCAAAATTGAATGACAAAATATTAATTTATTTATATTGTTTGAGTTACAAAAAAATTTTACATTTTATTGTATTAATTTAGTAAAAATTATTTTAAATAAAAATAGGCAAATTTAACTATAGTTATAAATTAAAATTTTTTACATGTTTGATCAAACATTTTCAATTGTAACTTAAAAAGTATTTTATTATACATTATAAAATGTAAATTATATTACTTTTTAATTTTATTAATTAGCAATTTTTATATTTGCACATAAAATATTTATTTATATTTATATAAATGTTTAATTTTAGTTTATATTTGCTTTGTAACAAAAATTTAATATAAAAAATAAAAATTATTTAGAAATATTTTATTGTTTTGTGTATTTAATATACACTTTTAACACTTTATACATTTTTACTATTAAATTACAGTTATACAAATTATTAGATAATTTTTTAAATATATTATTTTATTTTAAAATCACAAAATTTTTGCACTAGTATTGTTAACTTGTAGTAATTTGATCACTTCTGTTTTGGCTACTTCTTGTCATTTTTATCAATAATTCGTGCATTTGAAGGCATTGCTAAATTAAATAAAAATATTTAAAATAACTAAAAATACAGATAATGTAGACACATAATTGTAGAAAACGTTTAGCAAACAGCAATAGTCATTTAATAAAAATCATTAATAAGGTCAATTGTTCTATCATCCATGAATTACTACGAGTGTGTAATCATAAATAATTGATCTTCAGTAACAAAATTGTTACAGTTTTTAATATTTATCAAAACAATAAATAAATTTATAAAATCAAAAAACTTATATATATAAATTAATTGTTTGTTACGATTAAATTAAGTAAGATACAATTTACTATTTTAAAATTAAATAAATTTTGGCTAATTCAATTAAAAGAATTAATAATTAAAAAATAAAATAATTAATTAAAGAGATATTTTAAATTTTATAAATCTAATAATATTTTAATGTAATAATTATGTTTACAATATGATTGTAATAATTTATAAAAAAAAACATATAATAAAAGTAAATTATATTTTACTCATTTATAAAATTTTATTATCCATAAAAAATTTTATTGTGATGCATGAAAACAATGCAATAAAAATTATTTTATTTTATTTTAGTTTTAAGAATAACAAAATTATAATGTGGACTATATTTTTCAAAAATTTTATTTTAATTTAAAAACAAAATAATTATAGAGCGAATATTTCTTATCTTAAACTTTTTAACTTAAAAAACTTTTTTATGTTATTAAAAATACAAATTATTATTGTGTTCAAGATAGTAAAAATAAGTACTTTACATATAATGTAAATAATATAAAACAATAAATTTAAATGCAAATATTAAATAATTTAATTAATAAATAATAGTTATTAAAAGTTAATTTTTTTAAAGTTTTTGAAATTGTTTTCTAATTTAATACCTTTTAATTATCATTATTTAAAACAATTTTATAAATTATATAATTATATATTAAAATATTTTTATTTGCTAGATAATAAATGATATTAACATTATAAAAAAATAAATACCTGCAATAGAACAAACATAAAAATAAATACAAATTTTAATAATTAAAATTTACCATATTTTGTATAAGTAAAATTTTGTTTATTGTAAAAATAAAATTAATTCTGTTTTACTATTGCAAAATTTAATATCAATTTATAATAAATAAAATTTAATTTACAAATTTTAGATAAAAAATCAAATATTTTATCTTGATAAATTGACAGTGTTAGTAAATACAAAATTAGACAGTAAGATATAAACTGTATATATATTTATATATTATAGTACAATATACAATGAAAGTAGAAAAACGTATAAATAAATAAAAATAAAAAAATTATATATATTTTTGAAGTCAATACAAAATTGGTTTCGAAAATAATAATAAATTCGAGCGATAGCGGACGTAATGTACAAAAACTAAAAATTTATTTATTTTTTCCCGTATTGTATACAAGAATTTCTGAATAATAGAAAACTTATTGAAAATATCAATTGAATGCTTCGAATATAGGTCTAGAGTGAAGAAAAAATTTCGGTTTACCTGAACTATAGATAAAACCCATTGAGACTCGAGTAACGACATAGTCGTGAGATATACAGCTCTCACTATAAATAGCACTCGAAGTGCAAACCCCGAACAGAATATTCTTTACACAGAATCTATCGATTAGTATATAAGAGAATTGAAACATATAATTCCCAAACCTACCGCTAGTGCTCTGTCTCCTACCGTTCCTACCAGTGTCTGTTAGTAAAATGCAGTTAATATCAATTCGCGTATTCTTACTGTTCTTCTTAAGCATTGGGTTATGTATTAGGAGATAGAGTTCTCAAAGTTATATCAAAAGTACATAAAAGTGAGTAAAGCTTTTGTGTCAACAATACTATTGGATATTAAATAAATGTTTGCAATAGAAGAGCATTCGTTTCAATATATTAATTAATTCTTAAGTTTTATCTTGCTCTGTTTAATTATATGTTTGATGTTTACCTTGTTATATTAAAATTGTTGGATAAAATTGCTGTTAGCGTAAATTGATCTTGGCATAAAAAATAATTTAATCTAACATTCTATCAATTATTACTACAAATTGTATGATATTTTGTGAATATTATTATAGTTTATATCAAATGTTGTTTTTAACACTGATTTTGTATTAGAATCTAACAGTCATTATGGGAACCACTGGTCGTTTTGGAGGTAGTGGTGGTCTTACGTCTCGAGGCGGACATCAATGTATGTTTAGATTTATTTTTTGTACTATTTTAACAAAATTTATTTGTTTTATGTATTTATCTAGCTAGTTTATTTGATAGTATAATTAAATTGGCTGTTTGTATAAACGTTGCTAATTTAATTTATTGCTTTAATATTTTATTACAATTTAATTTAAGATAAAGTTTCTGTTTAGAAAAATTATGTTAAATCTGTTTTTTAACTTGATTACATAAATTTATAATTTTACACAAATTTTAATATTATTGGTAAATTTAAGTATCAAATTATTTACAAATTAGTAAAATATTTATTTATCTTTATTGATTTTATATTAAATATAGTTTTATTTATAATTAGAAAAATTTGCATAATTAAAATAATTTGCCATGTTAAATATATGTGATTAATAAGTTGAAAATCAAATTTAAGAAAATAGATTTAATTATATCTAATTTTTCTTAAAATTACTCAATATAAATGAAATTTATTTCAACTATAAAAATAATTTAGATATATATATAAGTTTAATATTTTTTATTTATTTGAATTTAAAATAATATTAGTAATAATATTACCAAATTATATATTTATAAAATATATTTTACTTAAAACTTAATTTTTTGATTCAAAAACTTTTAGTTTTCTAAAAAAAACTTTCCAAATAAATTAAAATTTAATCAAAAGTATATATTTGTATGTATATTATTTAATTTAATCTGGCGTTAATTATTTAACGTCACTAATATCTTAATTATTATTAAGAACAGTAACTAAATATCAAAATATTAAAATTCTATACTGTATTTATTTGCGCATATCTATCGGACTATCATTGATACCAATTCGCGTTATTTTTACAGTTCTGTTGAAAATAATTTTAAAAATTATAAAAAATAATTTCTAAGAACTTTTACAGTATGTTATTTGATTATCAGTAATACAGTCAAATTATCTTATAATAAACGCACCTATTACAAATATTTAATTTTGATTAAGAATGTTAATTATGTTATAGTTTTTAAAAACTTAAATTTTTAATAAACGCATTATTATAATTTTAAATTTAATGCCTAAACTATGTTTTATTAATAATTTGTTAAACATATTGTAAACCAGTAATTAATTATAATTCTCTATAGTCTTTGATTCATTTATTTTCTATTTATTCTTTCAATCATAACATTAGATATTCACTCAATTACATTAGAGTTCTTATTAGAACCTTGGCCATTACATAAGTGAAGATACATATAAAGTATGCTTTAGTATAATATAAGTCAATACGAATGCATAAGTAATTGTTTATGTATAAAAACAATTAGTGTAAGATAAACATTACAAAGCCTTTACAAGGAATTCTATAAAATTCAAAATTTGTTAATAAAAGTTTTAAGTTTGTTATATAACTTAAATGTTAATAGTGAGTTCTAAATCAACATGCGTTTATATATTTGATAACTTCCATTAACAATTCCAATTATACACAAATAAATTATAAATTAAAATTGTCTAACCTAAACAATATTACAATAATAATCTTGATAATAATCAAGCAATAAAATTATTTAAAAATATGCGTATTGAAAGTTTTTGTTTAAAACAGGATAAATTCCGTTAGCTGAGACTAACAACTGAGCTCAGAACATAACACTTTAATAATCTAATTAAGCATTAAATAAACAATTCAATATTATAAATATATATTGCTTGGCTTATTATATAAATATTATAACAAATAATAATTAATTTAATTAAATCTATTCTAAGCCAATATTAGTGTTACGAACAATCAACAATCAATATACAACTGTTTAGCTCAATTGACAGTTAATTACTTTATTTGACTTAAATACTATTTATGTGCTTGCTAAAACAGTTTATTCTAAGCTAGATCTAAACCATTGAATCATACGGTTGCTTGAATTAGAGGAATCAAGGAAAAGATTTTTTAAAATATTTAGCTAGAAACCTAATAAATGATATTTTAATATTTTGAAATAACTAATATATTTATAATTAAAATTTAATATATTATCACTTATCAACTCAGCGTATGCTAATTTCTAGGTAATATTTTAAAATTTATTATTAGAATTTATAATCAAAATTTATTATAGAAAATTTTTTTAGAAATTATTTTCACAATTTATTTCAAAAATATTTTCAAAATGTTTTTTAAAATTTTTTTTTTTAGAAATATTTATAAAATTAAAAATTTTGAGAAAAACATTTTAAAAATCTTTGAAACAAATTAATATAAAATTTCAAAAAAATCAAGTTTTGAAAAACTGTCGCTAAAACAATCTAAAACTTTTTTACGATAAACAACATCATATTGTTAGAGATTAAATCGATATAAAAACCACATATTTAGAAAATTTGTCTACTTACTTTCGTAAGAGTTATCAATTGTGCTAAGAAAGATAAATGCTTATTTCCAAAATTAATGGAGATTTTTGGTTGATTCTACTTTATAAATTCCTAATCTAAACATTACAACTAGTCACAACTAGACTTATTGCTTATCATGAGATTGAAATCTTATAGATTACAAGTAAATATCTAAAATATCTCACAAATAAACTCAAATTAACTAATAAGTTAGATTAACTATTTTGAAATTTATTATTTTAAAAATTCATGCAATTTTTTGTTTGTAATTTATTGTTAGTTCAGTTTAAAACAATAATTTAAATAATATTTTAAATATTGAGTATAGTGCATAAATTTTTTTTACATACCGTCGGAGGCAATATTATCTTTATAGCTTTGAATTATTTTTCCAGACATTTTTGAATAAATTAATTTGAAACTATAATATTACCGCCGATTTTATGAACATCGAGAATTTAAATTTAAAAATACCAATAAAAATTTAGGGTAGCCAAAATATGGTAAATTTTAAATTAATGATTTTTAAAATTATATACATGTAAATATTGCAAATACTATTTAAATATGTTTTTTAAATATTATTTATATTTTAAATATAAAAATAGATTAAATAAAATTATATTATGGATTTTAATTAAGGAATTTTATTTGATTTATATTTAACTATTTATTACTTATAAATAATAAAGCAAGAAAATATTTTATTTTTTCGTAATATTTGATGTCTAGACCAAATTTTTATTTATATTTAAATTGCATTATATTATTTTTAAAAAAATTTTATAAGATAATATTTAAGATATTCGTTTTTATACTACTCATAGAAACGGTAAAATTAAAAAATATTTTATAAATTATTGTAAATATTATTTCTTAATTAAACTTATCTATATTCAAAAAGGGAAACGAATTTTGCAATTTAAACAAACTAATAAATAGATTTGCTTGTATATTTTATTTTTAAACTTTTAATTTAGATAAAATAATAATTTTAATCATATTTAAGCTTTTTAAGTCTAAATTACTAGAGTTTCTTATTTTAAATTTTTATAATTAATATTAAATTTGAATTATATTTACTGTATAATAAAATATTTATTTATTTATTTAAAACTTATAGTCATTTAATTTATTCAGAATTTTAAATTTATGTTTTAAATCAAAATAGTTTTACTTTTTTTAAGTTGAATACTTTTTCTAAATATTAAATATTCATAAAAATATACAAGAAATTCTTTCATAAAATTTTATTAACTCAAAATTTTTGTCCTTTTCTGAATATAGATATCTGTACCATTAAAACAACTGTTAATACAGATATAAAATATTATAAATAAATAATCTAATTTTTTTAATATTATAAATAATAAAAATATTTAAATAGTTAATATAAATTTTAATAAATTTAACAATAGTATAAATAGCAGATATTTAAGGCGTTATTCTTATACGCTTCATTAACAATCATAATATTAAAAGTTTTGCTTGTTTATAAGAAAAATTATTATATAAATTGCTATGGTCAATAAAAGTTAGCGAAGCCGGAATGCTACCGATGACACAGAATAAATTGGAAACTTTTATCACTTTTATAGTATAAAGTTATAAATTCAGGAAATTATTTAAAACACATTTTGTTTATATTTATTTATACACAATTTTATTTTTAAAAAAAACTATTTAATTAATTAAACAAAACAATATTATTTTTACTAAAATCCAAATATTTTTAATTAAATATTACTTTAGACAAAACATTATTATTTTCAATAGAAGTACATTTAATATAAAACTATTGACAAGGCTTATTGTTTATCAAATCTTAAGATGAATGTATTGTGCGTTATCTGAACGTAGGTGTTAGTGAATAATGGGTCTGTTAAGTCTAAAACTGTATGTTCTCATGCAGTTTGAATCAACGGGTTCAATAATAATTACTTTTTTATTAAAAATATTTTCGAATAAAATTTAATAAAACTTAAAAATAAAGTTGAAGTTAAAATTCTTTTAAATATGTACTTAATCTTATTAGTTTTGTTTTTTAAATAAGATAATATATATATCTTAAAATTTATTTTATTTGATAAAATAGTATAAAAATAAAATTTTAAAAAATTATATAAGCATACTAAATAAGTAATTAAATAAAAACAAGTTTAAAATTTTATTTTTATACTATTATTATAATAAATTTAGAATATTAATTTATGATAAAGGGGTTGGCAGAAGATTGCAAAAAGTGCTTATTTTTTAAAATCATTTAAATCATGATAAAAGTATATGTTATAATAGGGAAATACGCAAAAAAAATTTAAAAATAAAACATTAAAAAATACAATATCTTCTTACAGTTTTTAAATTTCAAACTTAATTTACAAACAAACTAAAAAAGATATTTTAATTATTCTTTCACTATTATATACATATATTAAAGCAAAATTAATAATTTGATAAAATATTTATATAAACAAATTTTTTTAATGGGAAATGATGATTGAAATATTTATATGCAAAATTGGTAATTTTGGCCTCGAGTTTTGCCAAATTTATTTTATATTTTTTATTAGAAACTATAAGTTATATAATTTATTGAAAAAAAATTTGGCAAAACTCAAGGCCAAAATCTCCATATTTGCATTTAAATATTTTAATTATAATTTTTTATTTAAAAAAATTTGTTTATATAAATATTTTATCGAATTTTTAATTCTGCTTTAATATATGTATATAATAGTAAAAAAATAATTTAAATATTTTTTTTAGATTGTTTGTAAATTAAGTTTGAAATTTGAAAACTGTAAGAAGATATTGTATTTTTGAATGCGCATAACTTTTTTAATGTTTCAATTACAAATTTAATTTTTGCACATTTCCTTATTATATCATATGCTTTTATCATGATTTAAATGATTTTAAAAAATAAGCACTTTTTTCAATCTTCCGCCAACTCCTTTGACAAAAAACTTAAAAGTTAAAGAGAAAATTAAATTTTTACTTTTTTTAAACACTAAACAACAATATTTCGGCAAAGTAATTCTTTTGCCAATGTAGTTAACAGTTTTTATAATTATAAATTAAAAAAATAAATAACTAGCATTTTAAACAATTAGGTTTGTGGCATCTCTAATTTTAAATTTATAACTTGAATTAGTGCAACTTTCTATTTAATTAAGTTTAATAAATAAAAATGTTGTATTTTTTAAATTAAGCATTAATATAATAAACATTTATATTTATTAATGCTGTAAATGGATAAAAACTTTATAACTATTTGTAAATATTTAACATATTTTGTTTGTTAAAAAATAAATAAATACACCTTTGACAAAAATAATTAAGCATGATAATTTTAAATATAAATTTTAAAACATATAAAAATATAATTAATAAATTGTGTTCTTACTAAATAAACAAAATAAAATTTATATTAAAGTTTCTTTACCGTTTCTTATTAATTTTAGCATTTGCATTTTTATTTAAAAAAGTGTTGCTATTTTTAAGTTTTTTTCTAAATAAAATTAATTTAAGTTTACAAATAATTAATTGGTTTATCAAAATTATATTGTTAAATTTAAGTTTATACTGTATTTAGTAAACTAAAATATATAAATAAAATATTAAATATTTTTCTCATGGTAACATCTATAGTAAATTATATATAAATTGCGAAATATGTGCGAAGTTACAGTTGATTAATAGTAAAACAGTGAAAATAATTTTGTTTAATTAGACATTTATTTCCGGAATTAAAGTCAGAAAATCTTAAATTAGATAAGAAATGGTATTAGAAATGAATGAAAGTAATGCCAAAAGTAATTAATGCGTTATTACAGTCGTTTGAGTATATCTCCAAAAACATTAGTTTTTTATATTACTTAAAAAAGATTAAAATAAAATTATTTAGATAGTTACTGGCCATCTTTATTAGCCATTTGTTTATAAAATAATATATATTTTTATATAAAAAAAATAATTGCTATTTATTTAATTACTATTTGTTGTATAAATAATAAAATTTTAAAAAAAATACACATATAATAAAATATAAATCATTGCTGAATTTTAAAAAAATAATTTTTATTTGCAAATTTACACATGTTATTTATTAGTACATTTTTGATTATTTTTTATATTAAATTTAAACACTACTAAAATTTAAATAAAAATTTTCAAAATTAAACTAAATTTGTGTTAGGCATTTTAACGCAAATAGTGTCAATAAATAAATAAATATTTTTAATTATCCAATTTTATTATACTAACTGTAAAATTGAATTAATTAATCTATGAATTTATTGTTGAATTTTTAGAAATATTTAAACAAATTTTTCAGTTAACTAACTAAAAGTACATTTAATTTAAACCTTAATTATATTTGAAATTAAGAACACAAATATTTTTCTTGCTAATTATAAAACAACAGCAGCTTAAAAAACAAGAATTTACTAATACCTTACAAATATACAAAATATTCTGACATAATCCCTTATTTTCTTACATATTTAATTAGTGTGTTATCATTTATAACATTAAAAGTTGTTTAAATCTATACTATGTTAACTAGAGTATTTAAGAAATATATGAAAATACTCTGTTTAGTATAAGTAAAAATTATATGCTATAAGCGTATATTGCAACATTACAAAATTTTTGCTTTGGTTTTCTTTTCTATGTAAAACTATATCTTTAAATGTCTTAACTGTTTCTTTTAAATCGTATTAAATGTCATTTTTGCAGTACAACTATACTATACTATAGTACAGCTTCACTGTCACACGCGTCCAGCAAAAAGACGTGAGGCAGTAAAGCTATACCAACCAGAGTTTTTCCAAGAAATAAATAAACAAATATAAGAAAACCAGGCAAAACATACTGAATCAATGTGTTATATTATTTGTTTAAAATAATACTATTTTATTTTGCACGTTTATTTTATAATAGTTTTATATAAATCAATTTTTATAAATATTTGAAAAATATAAATAAACTGAAAATTTCAATTTAAATATACGCAAATAAGATTTTAGAGAAAATATGCGGGTTTTCACTTGTTTTTTATTTCAAATAGTTTATTTAATTAATTTCTAAAATTTATTTTATAGAAATCATAAAATATATTATTAATTATTTAATTAAATTTGGTTTATTTTAACAGTATTGATTAAATTATATTAAAATATTTACTCCGATTCGGACCTAAGTGTGGTGACGGTTCTGGATAAATAAATAAAAATTAATAAAAATTTAACTTTTATATTTTTGAAAAATTTATTTTCGAATGACCTGTAATTCCGGAGTTATAATTAAAAAATTAAATTGAAATTAAATAGATTGTATTGTATCATACTGTAAGCTGAGGAATAAATTGAAGCCTAAACACAATTTTTATTTACTTTAAATCTACAATTTACGAAAAACCTATATTTATATATATTCAATAATTTTTTTCTAAAAATTTACAGTTTAGAGAATACTGATAGAAACAATAACTTTTTAGAATAAAGTTAATTTATTTATATAAATATAAGTTATTCGTATACTGTAAATTTAAAGTAAATAAAAATTGTGTTTAGACTTCAATTTATTCTTAAGCTTACAAAATGATACAATACAATCTATTTAAGAGCAATTTAATTTTTTAATTATAATTTCGGAATTAATGGTCATTCGAAAATAAATTTTTTGAAAGTATAAAAATTAAATTTTTATTTTTATTTATTTTTATTTATTTATTCAGAACCATCACCACACTTAGGTCCGAATTGGATTTAATTAAATAAATTTGTTTATTATTGCAATAAGTCTGATTTAATTAAAAATTTAAATTATTTAAATAATTAAAATTAATTCACAGCTTATATGTAAAATATAATTTTTATGCATAAAATTGATTAACATGTTGATATCAAATAAAATTATAGCACACATAATTAAGTAAATAAATTCTGATAAATCCTAATATTTGATAAACCAATTTAGTATTAAATAACAAACTAATTATAATATTATCATAATAAATTAATATAAAAAAATATCAAGAACATTCAAATCAACATTAATATTTTAAAGTGAAATAAAATAAATTGCCCAAATTAAATTTATTTTAAAATAAATAAGTATAATAAATAGCAAAAATATATTAGTCTATTATTTTTCTTATTTTATTGTTAAAGCTTACATTAATATCTGCTTGATCATTTGAGCACTAATGGCTTAGTTATTATCAAACCTAACCCAGGGATACAAAAATAGATGGATTTAATACTACTGTATATTTGCAGCTCTTTTATCGACTGCTCATTAATATCAATCCGCGCTTTCCTCACAATTCTTAGGCAATATTTTCGTTTTTGCAGTGAATAACGGCTTAAATAAAATAAAAGTACAGAATATTTGTTAAAATTTTTAATATAAGTAATATGTTGCAATAGCAATTGTATTTTTGAATTGAAAATTGATCTTTAACATTATAAAGCTGGTTATAGTGCAGAACTATAATAATACATAGCTGGTTTTGGCTATTGATTTATGGGGTTGATCGATCCAGAGAAAATAATCAGGGAAAGATTTTTTAAAAATATTTCGCATAAAACTTAAAAGAGAATATAAGAAAAGGTTTTTTTAACTCTAATAAACCCAATGAAATTATGATGACTATTTTTAATTTACCTGATTTTATTACAAATTTTGAAAAATTATTTTAATTTTGTCTTAAAACCGTAAAAATATTAGACGATTAAATTTGTTTGTTGGTAATTTGCGGCCAATATGCCAGGTAGATATTTGTCAATTTTTAAAATTAAGGTAAGTTTTGGCTGATCCTTTTTTATTAAACCATAAATTTAATTTTTTAATTTTTTTTAATTTAAAAATGAATAAATATTATTAAAAAAATTTTATAAATGGACAATGAATCATATAAACCTGTTTGTTTTGGGAAAATAGTTCATAACATCCATTAGTTCATAAAAACGATTATCCATTATTAATGAGTCTTATTATACATAAATTTGCATTTAATAAAAATAATGCAATTATTAATTGTAA
>JAQFXP010000522.1:0-28463 GCA_034693685.1 Belba bartosi
GTCACGAGTTAAACATTCAGAACATAAAATTCATAATAGAAAACAATCGCAAATAATGTTACAATTAATTAAGGATATGATTTTCTTATATAAGCAAATACTTTTTATTAAATTACTTGAAATATTTGTAAAATTAAATTAAATTTGAACATACAAAGTACGAGAATAAAAAATTGTTAATCAAATGATCAAGACAAAAGCAACGTATTAATTTTAAAAATAAATTTTTTAGATAATAAAACCTTTGATTATTAAGAAATAAAGTAAAATAAGAGGAACAATATTTTTGTTTTTTATTTTTAATTGATTAATTATCGTGGTTTATTTATTTACAAATCTCAGTCAGAAAAGTTTTGTAGTAAAAATTGTACACAAATTATAATAAGAATCTTAACTTTTTTAATTTGAGCTGGCCATCAGAGTTCTAAACCCTCTTCTATCCAATGTTTACTATACAATGTTAAACACTTTTACTTTTATCAATTTTTGTCAATTTTCCACTTTTATCTTATAGTCTAAAACTATTCATATATAAATCAATATAAAATTTAGTCCAGTTTTGTCAGATTAATGTCAAAACAAAAACTGTTAAACAATTTATTTTGTTTTACATATTTTTTATTTACTAATTGGGCAATAAATTAATGATTAATTTTTGGTAAAATTTAATAATTTTATAGAAACTTAAAATCAGGGATTGAGAAGGTCGGCCGATCTAGAAGAGGATCAAAGGAGGATCAGGGCAGAGATTTTTCCAAAAACGCTCAAAATTCCATATATTTATAAACAAATTTTACCTAATTTAATTGGATTGAAACCGGATTTAGCACCAATTTAAGAAAATTGGGCAATTTTGGGCAAAAATTCAAGGGAATACATTTTTGCGGAGCAAATACTAGAATGGATGAATTCAAATTTTTAAATCAGGGGGATTTTTGGCTGATCCTCCCCTTCACGATCCCTGCTTAAAATAAACTGTCATTAAATAATTTTATAATTTGTTATCAATAGCATCAAACGTAAGTTATTAAGAGTACAAATGTGAACAAATTGAGTTATTTATTTATAAGCAGTTTTAATTCTATTATATTATTTATATAAATGTGTATTGAACAAGGATTTCCCGGATTTTGAAAATTTGGATTTATCCCCCCCCCCCTCTAGCATTTTGTCCGCGAAAAAGTAATCCCCTCTCTACTTTTTGCCGGCCGACGAAGGCGGCGGGCAAATTTTTTGGTTTTTTCGGCCAAAATTAGAAAATTTTCCCTAAATTGGAGCTAAATCCGGTTTAAATCCAGTTAATTTAACTAAATTTAGTTTAAATCCAGTTAAATTAGGCAAAATTTTATCATAAATATATAGGTTTTTGAGCGTTTTTAGAAAAATCCCCTTCCTGATCTCTTCCAACGTTTTTGGCCAAAATTTTAAGAAAATCCCTTTTTTGACCCCCTGGATCGGCCGATCTTCTCGATCCCTGGTATTGAAATACTACTTATTAATCGAAAAGTAACACTTAAGTGCGAACTAGACTTTTAGTCTTTTCCTTTTTCGAAAAAACTCATCGTATTTTTGAATAAAAAGTTATTATTTTAATTAATAATATTTGGATAATGATTTTAGTAAAATTTCAGATAAAATCTACATGCTTATCATATTCTGCTTCTTGCCTATAAGTTTTGAGCTTAAAAATAAATACTTTCCCTGTGTTTTGTTAACCGCCAAAGACGGCGACAAATTTTTTGGTTTTTGTAATTAAAATAAGAAATTTTTTATAATAAAATTAGAGTTAAATTTAGATAAATAAACTAAAATTAGTTTAGATTTAGTTAAATCGAACTAAATTGCAAAAATGTCCGTTACTTTACTCTTAGCTTTAACACTTTCCCTCCTGACTCGGCCAACTTGAACTAACCCCACAGATATCCGCTACATGTGTTAAGGCAAGCCCAGTATCAAATAACAAAATGATATCAGTCTTATGTTAGTTTGGTTTTAACAACAGATTAGAAGCAATACTATTGTTTAATACTAATTCAAACAATAAAACTGGACACCATAGTGTAATGCCACATGTCAAGCGCATCACTGGTTAACCAGGATATTATTCTAATTCTAAATAATATAAAATTTATATTTATTTATACCTACTTAAATTATATAAATATTTCATTAATTTTTAAGTTTTATTTAAGATTTTGTTTACTAAAGTTTCTTTGAATCATGGATAGTAAAGGAGGGAATCAGCCAAAAACCCCTCTGTTTTGAAATTTTGGATTTATCCCCCACCCCTCCTAGCATTTGGTCTGCGAAAAGATACCACTTTTGACTATTTGCCGGCCGCCGAAGGTAGGCGGCAAATTTTTTCGGGTTTTTGACCAAAATCGGGAAATTTTTTTTCAATTGGTTCTAAACCCGTTTTAAATCCAGTTAATTTAATCAAATGTAGTTTAAATTGAGTAAAATATCATTATAAATATATGGGTTTTTGAGAGTTTTTAAATAAATTCCTCTCCTGATACCCCTAGGTTTTGGGAGAAATGTTTTGGAAAAAAATCCCTCCTTTGACCCCCCCCCCCCCCGGATTGGCCGACCTTCTCGATTCCTGCTTTTAATAAATTTGTTAAAATTAACTTAAAGTCTAATTGAAAAACTATCCGCCATGCTAAATTTTAATTATTTTAATATTATTTCTTAACAATTAATAATAACTTTATTTTAATTCTTATATTAAATAAATTATTTATGACAATTTATTTAATAAATACTGTAAATATAATTATTAATAATTACAAATATTGAGAAAATCCAGCCATTTAGAGAATTAGAAGGAATTTTTGTTTTTAAAAATTTAGCTAAAACCTGGATGGTCTTTCTGAAAATACTTAAAGTAAATAACTAAATCGTTTGATAACATTTCCAATTTAACCCAATTTGACTAACTTTAAACCGGATTTAAAATAAATTTAGTTAATTTATTAACCGAATTTATTGTTAGTTTAATCAAAAAATATAATTAAACTATAGAAAATTTTCTTGCAATCTTCTATAGGGGTTTACCTGCCAAAAGCCAAAGAAATAAATGATAATTTTTCTAATAAAAACATTTTTGGCTAATGCCCTTGTTCAATTTCTGAATATTTATTAAAATAGTACATTTAATTATTAAACTGAGCAATTTATTTTTTATAAATCCAATTATTTAAAAGAGTAGTCATTGTCTTTAATGTCTATAAGTAATTGCTTGTATACTACAGAATAATATTAATATCTTTAACATTAATGTAGCCATTGTTCAACAAAATTATTCACAAAAAAACTATTTTATTATTCATTTGAGTAAAAATATTGAATTATAAATTATAATTTAGTTTGTATTCAAAAAAATTGATACTCACTTCTAACACATACTGTAGTTATATAAGAATTTTGTTTTAACTTTACACAACATTACAATTGTTATAGAGATAGCGAATGAATAGAGTTTGCAAAGAATTGCAGTTAATTTCTGACATCAAGTGATTAATGACATCTGGCTTTGGCTGCGGAGAAGACTGATTCGATGACAAGCTATTCGGTGGGCATAGAATCACATTTGCAATTCATGGCTCCTTTTCTAATATTCCGGTTTTCTATTTTTCAGAAGGGATTTCACTGAATGTCTCATCGATTCCGAAACACTATAACTCATTCAATAATCAACTTCTTTAGCATTTCCTCACTTTATATACGAGTAATTCATTCAATGTTTTTGATACCGATATTGAGTGTAAAACGAAAATTGCGTTAAATTAATCAAATCTTATATTCAGATCAATATCGGAAACATTTTAAGGGAGTGTTCGTTCAAAATAATAGTTAAAGCAAGCTAAAAACAAATCCTTTAATTTTAAAATATTTTAACTTTTAATTAATTAATTAAAGAATTTCATCAAAGAGTCAACACAACCCTAACTAACTATAAAATTTCGACAAAAAAATATTTTATTTAAAAAATGCATTAATTTTCTAATTAAAATTTGTAGTTTGGAAAATGTGAGCAATTCCAAAAGTTAATTTGAAAATAAGAATTTAATAAATATTTTTTACGCCAACTTTTTCGGTAAAACAAATTAGGAGTGAATTTGAAAATTGTTTATCAATCAGTTTTTGACAAATTAATAAACTTTTTTTATTATAATTTAATGCAAACGCAAAATAATAGAGAAAGAAAAAAGAGCCAGACTGAATTGATAAAATTCATCTTATTGGCAGCGGATCTTTTAGCCAAACCAATCAATTTTATTCACTGTCAACCTAACAGTCCTAACAGTTGTGTATTTGTGCCTCGATTTGGTCAACTCAGATAACATTGTTTGGATGAAAAATACGGCTTTTATATTGGTTTGAGTGTTGGGCCAAATATATATTTGACGTTAGAATTATTGTTTGGTTCGGCGATACACTATTTATTGCCAATTCGATTGAGACAAATAATAAATGTAATCGAAATCATTATTTTAAATGTTTCAAACATTAATCAATTGCAAACAAATAAGTGAATTAATGGCATTCAGTTCGACTCAATTGTGTTTCGCTTAGCAATTCTCTTTCGTATCGAAATTTTTCAACAATTTCTGCAAATCATTGATAAGAATGAACTCAATTCTTCCCTCTATTGTGTGTTTAAAGCATTTCTATTTGACTGACGTCTGTCTCAGCCTTAAGTTATTCTGTTTTTATTCCGATTAAATATTTCATTGGGTTTATACAATACACAAAAAATATAATTCGTTTTTATCACAAAATTATTATATATTTTATACATTAAGTAAAACTAATATATTTTTGAAAAGTTATAACAAATTTTTTAATTAAGATATCGATTAATAATTGTAAATACATTAATAATCTCTCTCTTATTAGTAATTTTTTTCTGCCAAAGCTTTCAAAAACCATTGCTTTTTTCTGGAATTTAATTTCAACTTGATTCAAATTCTAGATTTAAGCTATTGGGCAGATTATATTTATTTTAATAGTTAAACTAAATCTAGTTTTTATTATTGTAGTCATATTTTTTCAGATGTTTTTCATCTTCCGATTCATTATTACAGAAATACTTTGAAATAATGACTTTAGGCGTTAGACTCGTCGGGTATTTGAAGGCTTGACTCGAGTCTTGGGTTCTATTTCTTGCACTAAATTAATTCATTAAGCAATTAATTGGCGTTTTATGGACAAAGAGAGACAAAAAAAGAATTGTCGACTAAATACTAACTTTGTTTTGAAATGACGAGAAATGAAGAGAACAATTAAAAGAAATAAAAGACCAGAAGTGAAGGCAATAAGTATAACGATTATACTAAAGGAGTCGAGTGACCACTGCAAACAAACCCAATTATACCAATTCGTGTCGCACTTGAGTAAGAGTTCGTCGAAGAAGTAATAATCAGTGCACTGACACCTCTTGTTAACATTGTCTTGAGTGCGATGCAACATGCCACATTCTGTGTTATTGTCCACTGCCTGGCACTGCCTATCGTATATACAGCTCTCGTTATAGCCAACTATGGAATTAAATTATTCATTTGATTTGATTAAACAATTAAACAAATATTACTTTAGAGACAATATTACCTTTTGAATAGCACTTATGGACTTCTGTGCTATTAATCTGAATGTCTATGTAATTGGGTTCGCATTCGCATACACTTTCATTACTACAGATTAGGTTTGCACTCGCATTGCAAACATTTTGTGTCGAACATACTTCGCCTAATTCCGAGTCTAATTAATTGTACAAAAATTCAATTTAAACAATGAGTTAAACAATTTGCAACAAATATACTTGTTTGATTGTCAAATATAAGACTCACATTTCAATTCTTCACTGTCTGTAGAACTCGATTTAAACACATTTACAGTTGAGGTTGAAATAAGTGTGGAATCACTTGATAGGCATTTATTAATATTAAAACATAATAATAGTATTATAATAAAAACTTCAAATGAAATATTAATTTTAAAATACATTTTCACTATAAACTAAGTAAATTTCATTTTATGAAATGATATTTTAACCCAAATTTATTTTTTAAATAAATAAAAATTTAATTTAGAAAACAATAAAATGTTTTAATTGAAGTCAATACATCTAAACAAGTCTATCTTAAAATTGTTTCGATTAAATCCTTATTGACGTAAAGATATGTTTTATGTCTTTAGAAACAATACAATGTTTAGTCGTTAAGTTACTAAATAGATAAATGAGTTAATTATTTTTAACTACCTGTGCAAATAAACTATGTTGCTAATGTTGTATAAGTGTAACTGTTGTAATAATTTAATCTAATCACTTTTTAGTAGAAACTTTTGATGATTTAAATTACAATTAAATTTTTGTTTACAAACTTGAATAAACTATTAATTAAAATTATTTTACTAATTTTTGCAAATTAATATAAATATTTTTAATTTTATTTGCAACATTTTAAATAAAGTTGCTTTTATATTATCGATTATTTATTCAATCAATTAAAACAAATAAGCAACAATATTTTTAAATTTAAAAACAACATTTTAACTAATTTGTTCAATGATTAAATTAACAAAAACTTTATAAAATATTATATAAAAAGCCGTTAAAGTAAAAACTAAATCAAATAATTAATATTAAAAATTAATTATCAAAATCAAATTTAATTCCCATTTTAGAAACTAATTTTTTATCATTTCAAATACTTGATTCCGTAGTCGTGCCAATTAACAAATAACACATTAATTAATGACTTTATATAAAAATAAAATTAATTATTTATTCATAATCTTTAACAACAATTAATTTATTAATTATTACATACTTTTTAATAAAGTTTAAGTTAAATAAAAATTAATGAATAATAAATCAATTTTATGTAATATAAGGTAAAACACTTGTATTAGATTTTTTGTAACTCTGGTGTGACTTCTGTTCGGAATTAATGCTTAAATTAGAGGTAAAGTGCGAAGACTCGCCTCCACTGTCGTTGCCGTCTCTTATTGTAATTTTTGGTTTTGTTCGGTTGAGGAAAGGCTCGGATAAGTGAGCGATCGACGTGTGCACCACTTCGCTGTGCTCTACCTTCTTATAACCCCTTCCTATGAAGTTTAATACCATTGATAAGTACGACAAACCAAATATGATCCACAACACGACCACCAGTTTGTAGATTATAAGCCAGTTCTGGCCGTCATAATTGCCTTGATTCAATTTAATTCAAATATTAGTTTTTTATATACAATATATCATTTGATTTAATAGATTGGTACGGGTAGTACGAGTAGTACGGGTGCCTTACCGGCCACATAGTCGCCAAAACCAATAGTTGTTAGAGTAATGAAGGAGTAGTAGAAGCTCTCGAGGAAAGACCAGCCCTCTATCACTACGAAGATTACGGACGGAATGATTAAGAATACTGTAAACCAGGGAATGAAGAATAGGAATGCGGTTTCCATATAGAGAAACACAATTCGAGGGTTGAGGTCATTGTGGTATTTGTGTCGAATTTGTTTGATTCTACTCATAAAACAACGGCTAAACAGAGTGCCGATCGAACCCAACAATACTCCAGTCATTGGTATACCGAACAGAGCGTAGAACAGACAGAAGATCTTACCCCCAGTGCTTGAGGGCAAGAAGTGGCCGTAACCTATGGTTGTGATCACTGTTGTCGAAAAAAAGAACGAGTTTTGAAAATTCCAGTTATGATTGGTTAAGACGCCGTACTGGTCGACCAAATTCATATCCCGGGCCACCAGATAGGTGTGGATCATATCTTTGAATTGCTTTGAAGTTGTGTTCAGATTTGGATTCGCTATTCTTCCTATTAATTAAATTCAGTTATTTATTAGTATTATTATTCAAACTTTACGACAAATATTTTAATCAGAGTTAGCTAAGGTTGGCCGTAAAGGAATAATATTGATGTTTGTTATAATGTTTGATAAATTATTGTAATTAAGTATTGTCTTAATGTTGTGATATATCTATAAATCCAATAGATTTAATTTATATAGTAAGTGAAATTCATTGTTGCAGTACATGTTTCAATTCTTGTTGCCAATTATAATATTATAAAGTTAGACAAACTTTTTTGTAATAAATTACTTTAATTTATATTTTACTATCAAATAAATTTACAATAAATGCTGAATAATTGCATTTATTATTCACATTCTAATAAAACAATTTCTATTCTGTCAAATGACTTATTTTAATGATAATAAACAAAGACTCGAAATATTAAAAAAAAATCTGAATTTTCAAAATTATTTTCCATGTTGTCATGTTGTTATTTAAAATGTTTCATTTGCATTTAATTAAATAAATATCGAAAGGTATTCCTACTGTTATTCAATTAAATTCATAAGAAGCTTTAGATAAAAATTGTCTGTTGATTGACAATATACACATGTCACATTTAGTCATCGTAGAGGTGGTTGCAAATAATTAAGACAAGTTAAAAAATATTATATTGAATATATTAAAAACAATTAATTTATCTAGGTATAACACCTAAAATGCCCATCAATTATTTAAAAATTGTAGTTACAGAATTTAAAATTTTATTTTTATTATGTTGCTGACAGTTTATTTAACTTTGTACATATATCCCTAAATTTTAATCAAACCTTAAAGAATAATTTCCAAATATGTTTACATCAAAGTCTATAACATAATTATCTGTTTGAACTCATTTCGAAATTTTATTTGTGTTTAGTTTAGCAAAAATCAGTTTAAATAAATTTTTGTACTAATATCCTAACCTATTGATAAAATGCTTTATTTAATTTAATATTACTTCTATTTCTAACAATATAAAAATATTTTTATTATAATTATTAAGTTATATTTACAAATGTTAAGTAATTTTATTTTTAAATGAGATGTTTGTTAATGAAAACTATCAAACTTTACATTTTGAAAACGTGAGAAAAGTGTGTAGTTTTTGAATTGAATGTCATTTAATAATTTGGCATTGATTTTGATTCAAAAATTTTGAATCAAAATTCTTGAACTATTAATCATTATAACATATTTAAATTAATGATTCTATTTATAGAAAAATATCATTGAAATAAAAACTTAAATTATTAATTTAAAAATTACATGAGCTAGACCATTTTGGACTAAGATCTTTAAATAACTAGATGAAAAAAGTTAAAAGTAACAAAACATGAAAATCGTAAAAAGTAGTAAAAAACACTATTAAGAGAATGATATAACTGGATAAAAGTGATTGATTGGTTAATAATTTACATAAATAAAAATTTCATTGAAAACATATTTATTATTTGATATTTATATTTATACCTTAACTTTCATACCCAACTATCATACCCGACATCTATTCCCGATTTTCATATCCGATTACAATACCTGTTTATTGTATCAAATATCCAAACCCGACTTCCATACAAAAAATATCAACCGGGTATGGGTTACGGTTATGATAATTGGGTATAAATAGAAATATCTAAATTGTTAAATATTAAGCAATAAATATATTTTTAATAGAATTTTTGTTTATGTGAATTATAAACCAATCCTAGACTTCTATCCAGTTTTGTTATTTGTCGATATTCTCTTAATAGTATTTTTACTAATTTTTACGATTTTCAGATATAATTAATTCTAAATCATCCAGTCATTTCCAGCTCTCAGTTCAACGTAATCTACCCTATCAAGTTTTTATAATAATTATTTTTGCTTTTATTAAAATAAATATTTTTCTATAAAAAGGATCATTAATTTAAATGTGTTTTAATAATTTTTAGATATTGTTAGTTAGAACTACAAACTGTGCAAAACTTAAAAACAGGAAATAAAGATGATTTGTAAGATAGATGGACAAACATGACAATTTTGTACATTCATTGTCGCTGACACATACTGGTTAATCCGGATTTTGGTTTTAATCTTTCGAAATATAATACAACACAAAAAAAACCTTTTTTTTGATTAAATTATAACTACTTTATATCAAAGAAAGAATAAATAAAAATCTAAAAAAGTAACCAGATATTACTAATCTAATCAAAACTTTAATTAATTTTACTTTAAATTATTATACATGCTCAATTTTATTAATTCAATGTTTTCTTTAAAATAAAATTATAAATAAAATTTAAAATTATTTTTCTCTATTTAAACCTGTATTTAATAAAAAGATAATTTTATAAACAATTTTCACATTTATTTTTAGAGCTATTAGAAAAAAATTTTAAATATAAGTTTAGAAAACACCAATGTTACTTTTAAAGCGCTTTGATTTAGTTTGATTAAAATATCTAGAATTAACTCAATTAGAAATTTTTGTTGTTGTAAAGCAATGGAAAGCAATATTTTAACACTATTTTACGATAAGAGACTTATTAACCTTCAATGATTAACATATCTCAATTGATTTGTCCCCAAAATTAATTTAAGCAATATATTAATAATTATATTTCTATAAATTATTTATAGCAAAACAAAATTCTAGTGACATGCTACAAAGCAATGAATATAAAGTAAACTTTGATTTCATTAAACTCCAAAAATTAAGAAGGTTGGCCAATCCAGGGGGAATCAGAAAAGATATTTTTTAAAATTTGGCTAAAATCTAGGAAAACTAGGAATGTGATTTTCAAAAAATGCCAGAAAAGCCTATATAATTATGATGCAATTTAGTTGAATTTAATCCGTATTTAAACTAAATTTAGTTAATTTAACTTAATTTAAACCGGATTTAGCATCAAATTAGGAAAAATTTTGATCAAAAAATCAAATATATTTGCATTAGCTTTTTGTGGATCAAATATTAGGGGCAATAAAAGCCATTTTTGACAATAAGGGAATTTTTTGCTAATCCCCTCTTTTTTCAATGCCTGTTAGAATCACAAATATAAATGAGACATACCGTCAAAAATTTTAATAATATCCGACACTTCTATTCTCATGTCTCGCTCGAGCGGTGCCTCAAAGTATTGGAATACAATGGCTCCCAAAACCAGATACAGAAGATATGCGATCAGTAAAGCGAATATTTTGCGACAATCCTTTATTTCAACCTGTTTTGCATCAAACAATAGAAATTACTAAAAATTTATAAATAATTGTATTTATTTTAATCTTTATATCAATTGCTCTAAAAACACATATTAGCTTTTTTATTAAGATTAATTAGTGGCAATAAATTATCTTTTAGAAAATTAAGCTTTGATTTTAACGACTATTTTAATATTTTTATAGCTTTTGAGAACAATTAGATTTATCTGATTAAAGAATTTGTTTTATGAAAATTAATGATAAATTTAAAGTTTTGCTTAACTAATGAATTGTTAGTAACGCTGTAAACAAGTTTAAATGTATCGAAACTTATAATGACTTACAGTCCACATCAGAGTCGTCGGCATTTTGTTTGCAGTGATTGTTCCCAAAGAAAGAAGATTTTCTTAACGTATCTAAAGTCCAATAACTCGTTTAATAAGAAGTTTAACGCAAAATAGAAACGAAGATCTTTTTTGACTATAATTTGATTTAAGTTCTTTAAAATATTAAAGTTCTGAAAACTATAATCAAATTATGTAAATATTAATAAAAGAATTATTGAAATTAAACATAAAAATTGATAACATCTGATGTAATTAGTGGATAAATATTAAACAAATATTTTGAATCAAGAAAATAAGATTCGTTTGTCTCGGTTTACATCTGGCGTCAGAAGTGAAGGCATTTATAATCACATTTCGCTAATAATAATTGACTTTAATCTGAAAACGTATTGAAAAACATAAAGAAAAGAATAAATCATGATTTGCAATAGCAGGCAATGAGTAGGAATGGCATAAAATTGCTAATTCACTTTGAAATTCAAAGACGCATGTTAAATTGTTATATATTTAATTAAATATACCGTATTCCCGGGCATATACTTGCAGTGCCCATATAGAGTGAAGCAGACCATATGCCCTTATACCCCTGGTATACCTCGGGTATACCGGCATGCCGTTATAAGTGAGGAATAAAACCAGTTTTATGAATGTTTCTATCATTAATGTAAAACATTAAAATTTTTAGCCGTTTATTAGCCCAAAAGCCGATAACACCATAGGCACTTTTTGTAATTATGGTCAAACTCACTTATAAGGGCAAGAATATGCGCGGGAATACGGTATAAATATATCTATATTTCCATTAGTTCTAGAAACTTGAAAAAGTGATTTATTTTTCTTTTAAAAATAAATAATACTAACCATGCACCAAAGTAATTAATATATCAACAGTAAAAAATCATATAGTTTTCGTCAATTTTTCGTTTCTATTGTATCGAAAAAACAAATAAAAATTTGACTTTTTTTCAACAAAATCTGTTCGAGAAATAAATGCAACCGAAGATAACCGAACATTAAGAGTGAGTCGAGGGAGAGAGAGAGAGAGAGCTGGGAGGAGGGGAGAGAGAGAGAGAGAATGTTAAAAACACAAATTTAGTTTTAATAGTTTTAGTTTTACAGAACAGATATTCAAAAAACACTTTTGACTCCAGAAAAAAGGTTTTATACAAAACAAATATAAATCGAAAATTCAATAATAATTTTAATGTTTTTCAAGAAAAAATTGTTTTTTATATATCAATATTTTTCAATACAAAGTGACATAAAGTATCGAAAATTCCAAATAAATCTATAGTTTAGTAATAAGTTATTTAATAATTAAATAATAATACAATTGTTTATTAATTAAATTTCTTGTTTTTGTTTAAATCTTATAAAAGCATTTGAAAAGTTATTCTTAGAAATTGTTAAATAGTTTTTTCGAACAATTAATCAAAAGTTAAAAATATAATCAATTAATTGAATTACAAAAAACAAGTGAAATACAGACGAATAGAACAGTCGTTTAGTTTGGGAACAGATATAAACAGATATATTGAGTGAAAAGCAATTAATTTGATTTCAATACTAATTGTAAGAGAATTAAAGATTTATTCGAAATATTTGAACTGAAGCGCCACATAAAACAACTCAATTTAATTATAATAAGTGAGTCGATCATTGATAGCACGGGTAGTCTTAAGTCTCGTTCGCCTTTTTCTTCAGCGCTTTAACCTAATTATGGAATTAATCGAAATTTTTGTTTATTTCAAAATTTGATTTAAATCTAAAGTTTGAAAAAAGTCAAAAACAAAACAAAATAAAATAAATAACAAAATAAGACAAACCCAGGGCTGAGAGTCTATGCTTTTATTGATATTAATGTGCTTGAAAAGACACCTGTCCCCTTTATGACATCCGGTCGAAAGACGCCAATTGAAACACTCGCCACTTTTCTCGACGACCCGCTTGGCCTTCTCCATCGATGGCAGGTCTCCGGTCTTGGTCTGTTCCATACTGGGAGTGAACCGGAGCTTCAAAGGAGTGTTTTCGTCAAAACAGATATCTTTCCTAAAAACGCAGAAGAGGTCAGCGATTGCTTCGATCGGCGCCTGACTGTTGTCGTAGTGAACAAAAACAATATTCGAGCCATTGGTCGCCTTTCGTTCGAATGTCTGAATTCCAGTAAAATTTCCATATTTTCGAAAAACCTTTTTTAGTGTTATATATGAGGCTTCGGGAGAGATATTGCAGACCCAAAGACCTTTATATGCCATTAGATTTGTCGGTCTATTCGGTTCGGATACAACTATTTGACCAATTTTTTCGATTTTATCCAAACTTTCGACATTCGGTGCGGAAAACAACTCGAGTGACGAAACTTTATTTCCGGAATCAAAAACTTTTTGCGAACGCGAACTAAAAATATCTTTTGTGTCGAGTTTTTCGGTTTTCCTGCCATTAGCGGCAGTTTTTGAATTAGAATTCGCCGATTGTTTCATCGGTTGAAACGGTTTTTTAGTATTAGCCGACGCTATGTCTGCAAACGTTTTTCGAGGCGGTTCGGCCCGGGTAGAGCTGTTGGCGCCGTTCGAACTAAAATTATTAACTGTTTTGGCTATTATCTGAGATCCCAACGAATCCTTATTGAGATCAATGGAAAAATTATTGGCTTTTTGTTTGAGTTGAAGATCAGAAGAGACCCCAAAAGGGTTTTGTGCCGTTTGTTGTGGCGATTGGGTCAGACTTCTCGATATTAGAAGATTATTATCTCCAATATCACAGAATTGGTTATTATTACTATTACTGTAATTATTATTATTTGAAATATTCATAGCATTCGTCGAATTAATATTATTATCAATTTTTTCTTCAAAAACATTTGGCTTATCGTCATTGGAGTCGAGAATACTTCCCAAACAGTTGTCGATATCACTAATTAATTTAAGGCCTAATGATTCAGAGGCTCTCTTCACATTCGGACCGTTAATATTGTTTATATTTTTATTTCCAAAAATGCCAGACATTGACGAAAATTGCAATTCATTTGGCGGATGAGTTGGCAATTGGTTTGCGTTCGTCAGACTCCGGGTATAGCTATCTCTCAGATTCGACAACTGGTCGGACGTCAGGCTCGTACTCAAGATGTGGTCAATCGCCTCATTAACGGAACGGCTTTTGGGGGCAAACTTGTTGGCCGTCTCCTCATCAAAACCGGCCTCTTTGAGGGCCTCGAAGCGCATCCGAACCAAATCATCAGAAGCTTCCAAATCTAAGGCCATTTTAAACGATTGTTCAGCGCTTTCCTTCTGCTTCAGACCCAGTAGTGCTTTACCTGTGCCCACAAACACAACTGTATTAGTCATTCATAAAAATCAATTTTCAAAATCAAATATTGATTAATCATTCGAAAGACAAACTGATTTCAAAACAGAAATAAAAATATTTACCAAAAACTCAAAACAAAATAAATCAATGATTAGATAGTATTCATACAAATAATATTCAATGAAATCCAAAATTCAAATAAATTTTCGGTTAAACGCGAATAAAATTTATAGACTTTTGTTATATTTTATGATAGAGAGACTCGATTCTCGTCTGGATTTGAGTTAAAACGTTTGACTTAAAAGTCAATAAATATGTTAATAATCGCAAGACTAGAGTTATAAACAGAATTTTAGATAAATAAACAAAAATATCCAATCATTGGAAATAATACGAAAAATGCTTTCACAGCCAATACGTTCACTGACTTAAGCCAAACACCAAATCAAATACATTTTACTTATAAATGCAAAGTCTAATACAGAAATAAAATCTCAATTTCAGTGTCGATTCAAACAAATCGATAGCAATAACTAGAATGCAATCAAATATAGACTAAAACATAATTGAATCCGAATTACAATCAGAAAAAGAGCCAACTTTTCGACCAAAACAAAACTCAAATCAATTAATTGATACAAAAGTGAGAAAAAGCCAAAAGTAGTGATCAATAAAAAACATATTTAAAACGATTGAAAATGTTTTGAAATGTTTGGAAACATTTTGTCAACCTTTAAGATAATAGCAGTTGGGGTTAGTTGTGTCCAATTGGACAGCATTCAGACAGTCATCGAAAGCCAATTGATGTAAACCCAGTTTGAGATAACATTCGCCGCGATTTGCGTAAAGTTTAGACAACTCTTTGGCACTGATTGTCGTATTTGTATTCGTATTCGTATTCGTATTATTAGTATTGCTGTTCATCTGATCGCTACTCGTATTGGACTTATTGTTGAAACTATTGATATTATTATTGTTTGTCTTAATCGAGAGCTTCTGTTCGATACGACTGTTCAATAGAGTGATGGCGTAGACGACATCGCCATTCCTCAGCTCCTCATTCGCTAAAGACATTATCAAATCGTTTGAATCATTAGATCCGAAGCCTATTGATGGCGACGACGACGAAGACGATGAAGACGTTAGGCATACAGACGAGTCCATCCCTGCAGACAATGGCCTTTCGATCACTATTTGTTCGGATATTCGACTATTGGTTCAGTTTTCGGACAAACAATCGAAACGATTAATAATTATTGGATTTCTGTTCACAATATTGTTGTTTATGTTATTATTATTTATATATTTTAGTCAACACTTGGTTTACATTCAATTCATCAAAAATTATAAATATATGACTCTATCTATAGATATATAATATTACGTATATACTCAGTGTCATACATATATTTCTATATATATATGATATGTATAAGTATATATATGTATTGTATATGCTGTATTTTTATATACACTGTATATATATATATATATAATAAATAATGCAAAATATGCCACAACTTTACGTATTATACGACAGCTGCTGTCCAGTCACTTGTGTTCACCAGAGATAATACGTTTACATATTTCGAGGGCAGAGAATCGCAAACACACGACTATTCCTTAAGCATCTAATCTCTATTCAAACAATCGCTAAGTGTAGGGTTTTCACTAAACGTTTACGTCATATCTGGTCATAGTTTTAAACAAATCAATAACAGCTAACGACACCTCATGGGTAAAGCGTGAGACTGGTTGAGCGCTTTCTTTAAATAGCTTTTCTATACATATTTGAAATAATTTTATAATTCAAACAAAAATCAATAATTTAGAAATGTATATATTTTTATTATATATACTTATATTTTACCTATATACATTGAAATTTAAATATGAAACATATAATTTATTCACATAATAAATATAAATCATAGCATTAACAAGACGTAATTATGTTAAATTATTGTAAATTGGCATAGTAAAAATAGTTAGCCTTCAAAATTTGCTTTAAATTAGGTTTAGTAAATGTTTGAAAGCCTCAACTTAGTTTTATATTTTAAGTTATTATGTTTACTACAGTAAGTGTTAAGTATCTTAAAATTCAAAAGCTGATGGCAAAGATGACCCTCGTCACTATTTTTGGCGCTTTGCCCGAAATTCTAGTCCCGGTTTCAGACAAAACAAATTATTTGATATATAGTTTGAAAATATGCGAAATTCACATTAAATAGAGTCAAAGTTAAACACCAAATGTTTTTAATTTTTTAAATATCTAATCATCTGTTTCTGTTTATGTAAATATTGTATTACTTTATACAGTATATATATATTATATTATAGTATTGATAGTACTGTACTAGTAGTAGCAATTAAAGTTCAGTTCACCTCAAATATCTAATGCATAAAATTGCAAAATTTTATTGACTTTATAATAAATGCTAATCAGAATTGATAGCAAAGTCAACAAATAATTTTAAAAAGTTTAAAGATTAATGTGCTTGTTCTGACTGACTATGTTCAATTTTTAATAATTCAATTAAACTTAAAATAATTTTATATCAGATTAACGGCACATCTCGTATTTTATAAAAGTTTTAATCAAACATTTATCTTAACAAATAATAAATTTTATCTTGGGAAATTTAAAATTCTGTTTGCAATACCTGATAAGTCAGTGATTAAATTAGAAAATAATTTAAACTTTTAGTTAAAAGTAATTGTTATTTAATCACAATTTTGATTAAACGAATAAGTTGATTGCTTGTGAAAAAACTTTAAACATCTGAAAAAGTTGAAGACTTTTACGTTTATATCATATGTCTGCTATAGAGAATATTTAATAAATATAAAAATTAACAGGATTACTTTATATTAATAACACTATATTAACACAAGTATTCATATATTTAAACTTAACCAGAGATCGAGAAGAGGATCAGGCAAAAATCTCCAATGATTTTAAAAATTATCATTATCAACCCACTAACATTTGGTCCACAAAAAGACATCCCATTAACTTTTTACCGGCCGCTTAAGGCAGCCGGCAAATTTATTTGTTTTTTCACCAAAATTGGGTGAATAAATTCAGTTAAATTAGGTAAAATTTTATAATAAATAAATAGAATTTTTTAGCTTTTTTGGAAAAATGCCTCCCTTGATTCCCCCTAAATCGGCCGACCTTTTCGATCCGTGAACTTAACTATACAGTAATCCGAAAACTCGTTAATTGAGGTCAAGGTTTAGTAAAATCAAACATTATATCCAATTTATAAAAAGTTATTGACTTAAACTGAATTTAAAATAATTACTTGTATTACAAAAAGTGAATTGTATTTCTCAATTGTATAAATAAAACATAATTATATAAATTATTTCAACATTTCCTATAAGTTAACTATTTATAAACATTTGTTTTATTCTTCAATTAGTTTCCATCAATAAAAATAAATTCAAATAATTAAAGAAAAATTTATTGAATAGAGACTTCGAACCAATTATTTGAGTTCTATATAATTAACAAATCATTATTAAATATAAAATTCAATATCAATGTAAAGCCAAAACAAAATCAATAGAAAGTTTTAGTCGCAAAGAAAACTCTGGAAAATAGAGTATATTTTTCAATAAAATTATTTCAAACGACTAAACGATCGATAAATGACATGAAAAATAAGTTTAAATAACTTTAACCTAATTTTCTATTTTACAGCAATAAAGAAAATAAAATATCGTTTTTAATATTTAATAAGAATTCGCTGTTAAGTCTTGAGAAGATTCTCATCTATTGTATTGAATGCACGAAAACAGGGATTCAAAGCGTATTTAATTGATTTTCTCACTTAAATAGAATTAATTAACTTATTGTCTAATCACTAAAAATTAATAATTAAATGATAGGAACAATGAAACTCATGGAAAAACATTAGATTAGATACAGATTAGCGCATATTATATAACATTTTATACATAATTAGATTCGTTTGAACCTAATGTTACTTCAATTATGAAATCTACTGAATATTCTCGACTATAAGCTATATATCAATATCTCTTTACTTCAATTATTTCGCAGATATATAAGTACTGTATATACAGTATAACTGAGTTAAGCAAAAAACAGAAATCAGAAAATTGAGATTTAATAGGAAAACATTGGACAAAATTAAAATAATAATAATTATAAGAACTTTTTGCGCATCAAATTGTCCAAAAGTTTTGACATAAGTTGTCCTCAATTTCGAAAGTCTTGCAGATTTTGAGCAGTGATTGTAAGACTAAGCATCAAATTGATTGAAACGATTAAAACAACTCTTGTTTTAATTAAACGGTTCTATAAAAACACAGCAAATAAACTAAGCCTTGGATTTGGGTCTTCATGTCTGAACTCACACTTCATTTATTAATTTGATAACAAGTTTTGTCACAACGCGAACAAATTTTTATTTTTGTTTAATCCAGTTTTTAATTAATGCGATTTCATAAATTAAAAAAGGCTTTAAACATGCAAAAATCATTTCGTTAAAAACTTACTTGTTTAATTGGTATTCAAATATTGCTATTGATGTTAAATTGTCGACAATTTTTTCTTAAATTTATTAAACATATAAATTAATTGCTATTAATAAACTAATAATACAATTAATTAACAAAAAATTTAATATTAAAATAAAACAATTATTTTGTAATCAATATTATATAAAATATTTATATTATTTGTTTTACATTACGTTTAGTCAAACTTCAAATGTTTCAAAGTTTGTCTATTGATGTGAACGTAATTTATGTGAAAATCTTTCGTCATATTTGCCAAACATGTGCTTAAAGTGTTGTTAAGTTTTTTAAATTCACACAAAATTAGGTTTGATTTCTGAACTAAACACTGATTTTAAGCACAAATATAGTTGTAATCGATGGCAGAAGTGGTCGAATACCGCATTGAGCGGACAATCCATGAATTGGAACAATTGGAAAGAAATGGTTTGTTTACCAACGAAGAGGTCAAAGCTGTGATCAAAAAGCGAAAGGCATTTGAGTACAGACTGCAGAGGAATACCCGAATAAAAGAGGATTATCTCAAATACATTGCTTACGAAGAGAGTCTCTTGAAGTTAATTCGGATTAGAAGAGACAAAACGGGATTCGGGGGTAGAATGGCTCAAATAGAGCACACAGTCGTTCAGCACATCCAGGCGTTGTACAGGACTGTCGTCTATAAAAACCAATTCGATGTCCATTTGTGGCTCTCTTACATCGATTTCTGCGATCGAAACAAACTTTTGGCAAAAGTGAGTGCTTTGTACTCAAGAATGCTTTCGGTGCTCAACAACAACCACTCCCTTTGGATCAAAGCCGCGAAGTTTGAGTTCGAGGACAACAACTGTCCCGAAACCGCTCGAAGTCTTCTTCAGAGAGGCATCAGATTTAATACAGAGTCTCGACTTCTTTGGCACCAATACTTCAAAATGGAATTAATGTTTTGCATTAGAATCAGAAAAAGACGACAAGTTTTGGAACTAAATGTCGGAACGAATGACAAACACAAACAAGAAGTGGAAGAATCGAAAGACGATGTATTCAATGGCAAAATCGCTTCAATTGTTTATCAAAACGCGATTCTAGTGTTCGATGACTTTCAGTTTGCGGCAGATTTTTTGCCCATTTGTTCGGAGTTTGACCACAGACTCACTCAAAGTCATAAGAATATGATTTACGAAGACTTGAAGCTTAGGTTTGATTCGAGTGAAGAGATGTGGGATTTGATGGCCAAACGAGTGGTTGAGGACGGGTTTGAAGCGATCAAATCGGACGACAGTTTGACTAAAGCCGAGAAAAAATTGAAGAAAAAGTCGTTCGAAAGACAAGCGATTGGTTTATACGAAACGAAATTAAATGAATTCAAAAGCGAAAAGATTTGGACTTTTTATGTGGTCTACAGATTAGAACAATTGGCGAAATGTACTAAAGAGTCGAAAATTAGGGACAAATTGGCAAAAGTTTTAGATCTAATTGAAAGGGCTTGGAGTGAGAACTGCCTGTCCTTTGAGATGTTCAAAGAGTGGATAAAACTTCACTTTTCGTGTAAAGACAAATACGACAACAAATTGAAAATTAAACAGATTTTGATCAACGGATGCGACCGATGGACAGACAGTATCGACGTCTGGTATTTCGCGATTCCGTTCCTAATTAAAGTAATCGACTCTAAGAGTGAAATGAAAAACCTTTTCGAAAAAGTTTTGCATAAGTTTAGCGAAACGAGCGATGAATCGGTTGGAAAACTGATATACTTTTGGGAACAGTATATGGAATGGTCTGTCAAGTGCTTACAACCGATTGAAATCATGAAATTGACCAAAAAGTTATCGAAACTAAGCGCCGACACTAATGCACGTAAAGTATGCCAACACATGAGGCCTCGCATTTTGGATGCACTCAACTCTGCCTATGGTTTGGAGAAGACCAGACATTACTATCATTCGTATAAGAAGTGTCCGCCAAATGTGCTCTCATTTCATCAAAAAATGCTTGAAATAGAGAACAAGAATTCGAACATTAATTACCACTTAATCCGATCGATTCACGAGGAGATTGTCAACAATTTTGGCTCAAATAACGCCTCGCTTTGGATTGATTACACAATGTTTGAAATGAAGACTAACCCAAATAATGTGCCGAATGTTTACTACAAAGCAGTCAAACAGTTGACTCCTGAAGAATGCGATCAATTCATCGAACGCTACACTATCTTGAAGTCGAATGACTTTAAATCTGATTTAGATTTTTAATTCATTTTTTGTATTATTAAACGAATCATAAAATTAATATTAAATAAAAGTTATTTTAAATATAATTTACTCATAATTTTTTATTTTACTATTTTTATTATTTTTGACATTTATATTTATTCAGTTTATATTTATATTAAATGAGTTATTATTATAATTCTTAACCCCAGCGTCTATGGGGTACTATGACTACAAGAATTCCCCTTTTTTCCAGCTTTATTTATAATCTTAATTGGTTTGAGTAAAACTAAATTACAGGTAAATAGCAAGCAATTAATTTAGTAATCAAAAGAATAATTAATTTCCAAAACAATATTAATTTTTAACATAATTATTTTATTAAAACAATTCAAAAATTTTAATATCTCATAAAAAATAAGAGGCAATGATTGGCTATTTGTGTTGTCTATCAAATAGTTTGATAATTAATTAAATGTTTCGCTAATTTCAGACCAAATATTAGAAGAATGATTTGAACGAAACAAACGACAACCGAAACAGCGACTAAGGCTAAAATCCGATATCTATATTTGTCTGAAATGGCTTCAATGCAACCAATTCTGTTGACACTACGAACAGTACATTTAGACAAATGATTCTTTAGTTCCCGACAACAGGAAATCGGAAATAAAGGATTTGTTTGATTGAACCGATCATTCAGTTTCCAGTCATTCGAGTCTTGAGCGCCACAACAGTTCAATATATATTGCAAATTGTCGACAGCCGTCAAAGGATTACGAATCGGATTGTCAGTCCATTTGTATTCTTTGATGGCATTCGTAATTCCCTTTCTTGCGATCACTTCCAACTGATCCGTGAAATTAAGCGCTAGACCTATGGCTATGCACTGAACCACAAATAAGAGAATATTAATTACGGAAAACGAGTAAAGCATTCGATAGTCATTGAGGGAAGTAGTGGCGCAGTTGCCCAACACTGACACCAACACTATGACCGAACCCATTGCTACGTATATGACGGCCGTCGAGTTGGGCATCTCTTTGATCACCATTTCCATCCCATTCCCTATTATTAGCTTATAATTAGTTTTAAGTAAAGTTCCAATCAATACAAACACTAAACCAAACAAAAACCAAATTCCGTTGAATAATAAAAACACAAATTTATTTATAGGTAAAGAATTTGAAGACATTTCGGTTGTAAACTAAATAGTTAATCAATAAAAGTTAAATTAATTAACTTAAAAACTAAGCAATCACTTCATAGCTTGAAATACATATAAGTTTCGTTCAAACAATTGATTTAAATCAAAAGGAAACTAAAATGCCATTACGTTTGTCTCTACCGTTTACTAATTTCCGCAAGTTTATCAAAATTTTATTTATTCATTAGAAAATAATATCAAATTTATAAAGTCGTCATTAATAGGATCAGGCAAAAAAAGAAAACGTTTAATTTTTATATACTTTTTGGCATAAATTGAGAAAAAGGAATCAACAAAAATTACCCTGATTTTAGAAATTGACTTTATGTTTTTTAAAATTTGTGTATTCTAATTTTAATGAAATTATTATATTAATATATTAGCCCTGGTAAAAATTAACAAATAAAAGCTTGAAGAAGAGGATTAGACAAAAATCAAAATTTTAACTTATTAGTTTATTAGGTTTTATTAATTTATTAGTTAATTTTAACTTATTAGGTTTTGTTAGTGAGTTTAGTTATCAATTAAAATTTTGTTTAACTTATGTTTTAAATTAAATAATCAAATGTAATGTGCAACTCAAAACCACCATTAATATCAACAATTACATCCGGGCTCATATTTACTTCAAGCTCATATTTACTTTACTACTGAAGAATTTCAACTTAATTGTGACCAGTAGTGATGCTAGAGTTGGTGAACAGTACTGCTAGAGTCGCTGATGAAAGGGGTCTGAAATTTAATCCTTGAAACGATATATCGTACGACAAATGCAATATATTTGTTACAAATAAATTGTGAAAAGAATAAAATATTTTTTATTAAATATATTTAATTACATAAATTTATCCAATTTAACAAACTCAATCAACATAAAAAATCTAAAATATTTTTATTTAAGCGTTTATTATTATAACATTTTAGCATGCTCTTGTTGGCAAAGCAATCTATATCAGCTGAAACAGCATTTAATTCTACGTACAATATGAAGCAAAATTAATAACTTGCTTCCACATTTTTATATAAAAATTTCTCGGTGCAAACTGTTTATTTTTAAAATTAGATAAGCTAACTTTTTCTATACAGTTAAATTTAAAATTAAAGTAGAAATCTTGACAATTTATATTCTCGTCGAAGTAATTTTTCATGCTACTTTTTTAAACTTGATTTTTTTCTTAATTTTAATTTTGTTTATATATAAATTACACTTATAAAAAAGTAACATGTGGCATATTTTATTTAATATAAATCTACTTTAAGTTATGCAACTCAAATAATATTTGTTCCAATAACTTGGATTCATATATATGTTAAAAACAATTGTTTTTATAGATTTATACTTTAATAGTCTTACTTTTATAGATTTATTTAATAGTCTTAATACGTTTGATATCAATTCATTAATAGAAAATAAATTTAAAAAGTAACATAATAAGTTTATAATTAGAAAAATTGCTGATTACTTTGCTAAAACATTAAATTGTCAGACTATCTTCCTTTGGCTTTAAATTCGATTGAACACCAAAAATGTAGTTTTACTGTTTGACAAACAAACTTGGTATTTTATTTTACATCGCATAAGTTATTATCATTTTAACACGGTACAAAATATTCTTATAAAAAATGTTGAGTTTTTTAAATTTGAAATTAAAGAATGAGTACAACTAAACTCAAAGTTAAATAACATTAAATTAAATTTAAAAATACTATTCATATAATTAATCGATTTGTATATTAGACACAAATATAGATTTTTACAAAAAATAGTTGTTTTAGAGATTGATTAAATAATAATAATAATAATAATAAAAAACTGAAAGTCTGTTAAAGTTTGAAGTGTTTTGACTCAACAGTAGTATCAGATATACTGTACTATTAGTTATTAATTTGATTTTATTCAGTTTTGTCGCTAAGGTTTCACAACAAATGTGTAGTGAATGAGGAAAAGCAAAAATTGTTTTCTAAGCGAAACAACAGAACCAATAGAGACAACAAATAGAGTCCAATAAACTATGAAACAAATCAATAGAAAGAGTATTGGCCCGACATATAAGCCAACGAAACACACAATCGCTTCTCATTTCAATATCTTTGAGAAAGAGTTCGCAACCAATAGAACACAAAATGATTTCAGGTTTTAGGCAATTGTTTGCCAGTTCTTCATGTATTGGTCACTACGACGAGAACCGACTAATGCTCTTCTATTGCGGTCTCTTCTCGAGCTTCACCGGAATATTCTGGGTATTGATGGGTCTGATCATGAAATACGGTTTACCCAAACCTGTCGGCAATTCAGTCAATTCGGTCTCTTATGGCATAATAATTGTTGGAATAGTTGTACTCATAATAGGTCTCATATTGACGACCTCTCAGCTGATCAACAGTCGGTTCCGAAACAAAACTTCAGCGCTTTCTTCACAAGAAGATCTATCCAAGTGTTCGAGTTTTCAAACTAATGGCAATTTGCAAACTCAGGTCAAAGTTTCGGTTTTGCCTTAAATTATACGCAAATACATGTATTCATCGATTAAACCATTTTTCAAAACATTTGTATTTATGGTTTAGTTGAACTAAATTTGATTCAATTAGTTTATGTTAATATCATGTACTGTATGTCTGTATGTCTCTCATGTCTTAAATCTGTATTCATTTTCTAATGTTTATTCATTGTTGTGACAGAAAGCCATTGATTAGACATAAAACACAATATTGTTTGAATAGTTTGTTTGACATATTAATAATTTGGTGTATATTAGAGATATAGCGTTGTATTGCATGACTGCACGTGTAATACATCTGATAAGCATTGAAAGCGCATTCAGACTCATTGCCGACTTTAGTCATCAGCCAAACACTGTCTAAATTATAAGTGTTAGACCTAATGATGCGAATAAACCGCTATATAGGCTAATGACGGCATTCAGTCTCTTAAAGCTTTCAATACTTTTTAAATTTTAATTTAAAAATTCAAACAAATCTAATTAATACGCAACCTATGACTAAATTATTGTAAAGACAATTAAAATAAATTTTTTTCTAATTAAAAGCAAAATCGATTTTAATTTTTAAATTTACTAATTATTTAAATAAATTATTTGTTATTTTTGGCGCAATTTTAAAATTGATTAAATTTAGATATTACTAAAGATAATGCAATTATATAATGTTTTTTTGTATCGGATATTCACTAATTATTCCAAGTTTTTAGTTTTAAAATTATTTCAGATTAAAAGTCTATCAACAAATAAAATACAGTTTTCGTATCAAACAGAGATCGAGAAGGTCGGCCGATCCAGGGGGGGATCAGGGAAGTGATTTTCTCAAAATGTTGGCCAAAAACCTAGGGGGGATCAGAAAGGAGGATTTTTCCAAAAACGCTCAAAAAACCTATATATTTATGATAACATTTTGCCTAATTTAACTGGATTTAAACTAAATTTAGTTAAATTAATTGAATTTAACCCGGATTTATCACCAATTGAATTTAAACCGGATTTATCACCAATTGAATTTAAACCGGATTTATCACCAATTTAGGGAAAATTCCCTAATTTTGGGCAAAAAACCTCAAAAATTTTGCCGGCCGTCTTTGGCGGCCTGCAAAACGTCGAGGGGATACCCTTTCTCGGACCAAATCCTAGGGGGGGGGATAAATCCAAATTTTCAAAACCAGGGTGATTTTTGCTTAATCCCCCCTTATTGATCTCTAGTATCAAATTAACAAAAAACTAAAGTTTAAAGCATATATACAGTACATACAGTATATAAAATATAATATGAATCACTTTAGGTGAAAGGCTTTCTTATAAAATAGTTTTTGAACAAAAGTTTAATTTTAGCGTCGATTGTGAACATGCATTGAATGTATGATTCAATAGACTGTATGTTGCGGTCAGTTCTACTTAACACATATTATAGGCATAACTGCTAACCGACTTATGACTGATTAAGCAATGATTGACTGATTTTATAATCTATTTTAATATTTATATTATTTTATTTGAATTTTAAACCATTTTTCCATTAAATCCAATAAATGAATTAAATCTAATTGAGAGTAAGTAATGAATTGATTTGAAAATGTGATCTAATATTAAACTACAATAAAGGCAAACGACATCAGAACAGTCATCAGAACAACCATCAGAACAGCCATCAGAACAACCATCAGAACAGCCATCAAAACAGCAATCATTTGAACCCGAATTGAGATTATCAGACAATGTCTTCAACAGTCGAGCCTTCGTTGGCCACAAACAGTGGTTTGACTCCAATGAGAGCGATCTTAGCGAATGGTCAACAAGAGTGTCGTTCTTTGTCTCATTCGATACCATTTAATCGAAGTATGTCTTCGGGTTCTCATTCGTCATCGGATGGCAGTCCGGAAGGTGGGGGCAGACAGTGGTCGGGCAATAGAAGCCTGAGTTCGGTAATGTATGACCCGATTCGGTATAAGACCGAAATGTGTAAGAATTTCCAGGAATTGGGAAAATGTAAGTTCTCTCAGAACTGCTTCTACGCGCACACAGAGGCCGAGCGCAGGCCTACCACTTATAAGCACAAGAAGCACAAGACCCAACTCTGCACTCCATTCCATTCCGAGGGCTTCTGTGAGTTCGGCACCAGATGTTCGTTCATCCACTCGAAGCCTAATCTGGAGCGCATTCTCGAACAGTTGGAGCGCTTCCAGGCCTCGAAGCTGCCGATGCCTTCCCCTCCTGTGCCTCGACTCACCGCAAACTTGGACTCTAATAACGGAAGACTTTCAGTCTTTACAAAGCTTTGCATTGAAATCTAAACTAAACATAAAAAACATTAAGTTTTCGATAAAATTAATTTCAATTCATTTCATTATTTTAATTTTGTATTATTTGAAATCTCTTTTAATGACATTTTTTTCTATTTTTTTAATTAATATTTTAAATATGTTTTTACTATAAGTCATAATTACTTTAATTAGTTAATATTAAACAAAACAAAATTACTTTTCATTAAAATACTTGAATTTAAATTCAAGTGTCTAGCGATTAAAAAATTTTGAAATATTTTATAATTAACTAAATTTTTGTGTTTTTTAAATTAACTAAATCTTAACAATATTAATATCGATGTTATCATACTATTCGACAATATGTTAAAAAATTTGTTCTTAAATTAAATTGAATTTAAATTGTATTTTATAATAGTATTTGAATTAAATTTTAATAAATCATTTGCTCAACGCATACAAAATCCAATTTATTTAAATTAAAAACTTTTTAAATTAAGATTCGTAAAAATGTTCTTGATTGATTTCAGCATCAAAAATATTTTTAAACGGTTTTCCAAAATCTATTTTGTTTAATTTTTTGTAGATTTGTGCAGAATAAATTTTTAAAATAAAATAATATTTTAATAATTCTTATTTTGATAATTACTAATTATTAATTAATTATATAAACAATTTTAAACTTATTTTTAAACTGCATTAATCAAATTATTAAACTTCAATACTATAATTGTTAATTTTTAATTGAGAAGAAGAAAAATTCTATAAATTTAACTTTTAAATAAAATATATTTAAATTTGTTTTAATAAACAAGAATTTTGTTTGACCAAAAGGTGATTGGCTCGAAACAGTACTTTTTTGTCCAGTTGCGTTTCCATTGGCCATCTCTGATAAAAATTTTGTTTTTAACTAAACAGTTAAAATATAAAACCAGAGTTAGACAAAGGGGGAGGGGGTTATAAAACCCTAGACTCCAACTGGCCTAAATCCATCTCGCCAATATGCATTTGGTACAAAATTTAAATGCATTTTGCCAATATCCATTTG